>JAOQMS010043249.1:0-12145 GCA_027563885.1 Erythroxylum longipes
GTTGTGAGTTTATTGAATGTAGGCGAGCTACCACTCTCATCATCAGCTCTCAGTTAGCAAGAAGCACTGGATTACCCGACTTCGTGTACAACAACAGTTGGCGCCTTTTCCACTCCGATTATGCCCACCCGCCCAATCGCCCTCCTGCTTATCATGCGTCTATTTAATCAGGGGAGTATTTTTACCTTTCTTTTTAAACATTGAGGACAATGTTTCATTTAAGTTTGGGGGGAGCAATTTTGTGACAAATTGTGTGACAATTTTTTTTATAAAAAAAGTGATGAGTTGATGATTTGTGCATGTGAAAACCCTTAATTGCGTGTCACTTATTATGCATGATGAGTTTAGGGGAAACCCTTGTGCTTCTTGACATATGATTGTTGCTTGATTAAGACTTAGATGCTTTCTTGCTTACTTTCCGACATGATTTGTCTCCAATACATGTTTTTATGTCTTAAAACAATATTTCATGATTGCTGTTACTTGAATTGATGAGGACATGCGATTTTGGCTACACATAACCTACTTAAAGAAGTGAGATGTTTAGAGCCTATTTAGAGATCATTTTTTTAATGGTCTCGTTCCTTCTTTTTGAGGGTGTCATCATGTATGCTAATTCTTAAACTTGCTTGCAATACGTTTTATGTTTATATGATTTTTTATCCACAAAGAATGATAAGGGCACCTAGGAAAATCAACCGTTTTTTTAGCCTTCTAAAATATCCTTAACCTATTTTATCCCCTAGTGAGCCCCTCTGAGCCTTTCTAATCTTATTTTTCGAAATTAATCCACATATATTTAGCCAATATTCCATTATCTTTTCTTGACCCTTGTCATGGAATCTATAATTTCAATGCATTATGCTTGGGATTGAGGGAGTTTGGTGTATATGGCGGTGTATGGTGAGGTTGGGGGTTTACTTAAGAATGAAGAAAGATAATTAGATGCTTTTGTTCTAATTTGTGAAAAATGCCGTGGTTTTGTAAAAAAAAGAAAAAATATATAAATGTAAGTGCGTGTAAAAGGTGAGTACACCATGAGTGAGAGTGAAAAAGAAACGCACTAAAAAAAAGTTTGATTAAATAAACGGCAAAAGACATTGTGCTCCAATTCTGTTTTGATATGTTGCAAAATCGTAAGTTTGGGGGGATTATGGGTACATTTGAGTGATTTGTATGGGTTTTGATATGTATGGAGAATATTTTATGAGTTTTGGTTTTCATGATGCATTGATATTATGGATTTTTGGTGGCATTTTAGCTACTGTACCCAAAATTATCCCACCTGTGACCTTAGCCCCGTTACAACCCAAATAAGACCCTTTGATGTGTGCATGAATGTCGTATTTTCTATGAGATGATTCCTTGCAAGCCTATGAAGCGACATTTGTTTATTGACGTTAATTTGAGTGAATTTTACCCATATACACTATGAACGTGAGTGAACCTTATTTGCGAGGGTAGCCAGATGTAGTCATGCTTCAGTGATTCAATGACGATGGTTTGAGATTATGTGATGTTAGTATTTTTATAAATGAGTCGTATTGGAAAAATTGATTTTAGCGGTGGCTTATGTGTATCGACGTTTGAAAGAGTTTGCATGATTTGCAAGATAGATGGTTGCTTGGGAATTCTTTAAGCTATGATCGCTTATATGAGTGACAAAAGATTAAGGGAATTTTCTTAATGAGTCGTTTTGAGATGTGTAAAATATGATCTTTTGTGCTTAAATGTTTAAATTGTTCGAGGACGAACAATGGTTTAAGTTTGGGGGTATTTGATGCGAGTCAAATATAACCATATTTTAACCATGATTTTACATTGATTTCGCATAATTTATAACTCATTTAGTTAAAATTATTAATTAGAGGCACAATAACAAACTCACTTGTTCATATATATTTTCATGTCATTTGGATAGGTTTTTGTCATTAAAATTGGCCTTATAGCTTTACTTGATTATTATTCGAATTATTGTGCCTTACATTTAATTTGTGTTTATAGGGGAAAAAATTGTCGTATTTTGGTTTAACTGTAGTAAATTGATTTTTGGACAATTGATGCTACCTTATTTGTAATTTTTATTGTAGGGTACTTGGAGAAATTAGACTTCAAAAGAATTGAGATAGCAGCCCAAAATGCCATACCACATGAACAAAACGACGCACAACAGTGGGAAGAATAAAAAATGCACATGATCCTGGAGAGCAAGAGACAAAACGCAAACGCAGAGTCCAAAAGGAAAGACGCAGAAGCTCATGGAAATTTGACAAAAACGACAACGTAGGATCACAGTTGCGAGGGTTTTGGAGTGCAGCTACAATAGGAGTGAACCAACTTAAATTGTCAAATCAAGAATAAAGCAAGGAGGAGAAAAACGACAACACATGGTCAAGCTGACCAAGGAAAAATGTCACCGTACAAGAAGCAGATAAAGGGTTATAAGGTTTGGTGAATAGTAGCGTGGGGGTGATTAATTCGTGAGATCAGAAGCAAAAACAAGGGGGCCGGCGTTAAAGCAAAAAAAGGAGGCTGCATGAAGGAGAGGAGGGTGGTGGCTAGCGCAGTGCGAGCAGTGGACAATAAATCTCCAACCTTTAATTGTCCCATCATCTACAGTGACAAGAAGGAGGGACTTTTGAGGGGAGCTGTCTTTTCCTACTCTTTAATTGTATTGAGATGTCTATTTTAATCATGTGTAGCTAAACTCTTTGTATACTCCTAAGATAGATGATGGTTGATTGAAATTCTGAATTTTTATATTGGTTTGGCCATGATTTATACAAGATCATATTTATCTACATGTTTTAAATATTTTTCTTGTGATTTAGGTTGCGCGCTTGAATTATACGTACTTAGAGTTGCATGATTGCCTTTTTAGCGTTGTGTAATTCTGATCTGTATTGGTAGAGCCGTAGTAACCCTTGATTTAGAAATAAGCAAGGTGAAAAGGTGGATTTAATATGTCGTATGTGTGTAGAAGTGGTATTTGAATATATGGCGCATCCGCTAGGGTTTAATTATCGCGAGTATTGGCTATAATTCACTTGTAAAATATCATTTGCATAAAACTCATGATCAATATTTACTTCAAGATATAACAAAAATCATTTTCATAAAATCAGTTTGAAATGCACTTACATGTCATATAAAACAATTAAAATACACGCACATTTTTGTGAACTTATCTCAAAGCACATTCACGCGTTCGGTGCCTCTCTTTTACCTACACAAAGTGCATTTTGCTTGGAAATTTATTTCCAAATTAGGAAACAAGACATCAAAACTATATATTCAGTTTAAGTACATTCGAGATTTGTATCTAATCGTGTAACACGTACGCTAATTGTATTTTTGCTTACTTCTGTAAGCTAACCTATTGGTCTCTGTTTCCAAATATAACTTCAAAAGTCACTTAAATATCATATTTTACCCATTCTAACTTACTAGTTTCTTCAAAGCACAATCTCACCCAATTTAATTCATCATATAACAATCATGCATGATGACTCATGGTTATAGCCTATGTCCAGAATCCATACCTCCATTGTTCCTTAATTTTCACATAGCAAACGTTCAAATTAGGTTTTGGAGTCTTCTAAACATTTGTTCCCCCATGTCTCTAGTTTCCATATCATCAAAATCATGCCATTTCCACTTCTAAATCATGAAAAATGTATCAAATATTGTTTTAACATAGGGGCAGTATTAGGTTATCATTTTCAATCTCAAATTTAAATATCATTCATTCCGAATTAGGTCTACGATTCTTCTAGAGATTTTTAGTACTATATCTTAGGTTTCGGATCAATTAGAATCACTTAATTTGGAGGTATGTAGGCTGATTTATGGTCAAAACAACATGATTGGTTGAAGTGAATTGAGAACTTACATGTATCTATCCCACCCAAATCCCAAAAATAGAAATTTAGGTTAGAAAAACTTACCATTTTCTCCTCTAATCTTTTGGGTAATTGGTAAGCATCTATAATTGATTAAGATCTCTTCAAATTGAACTCCAAACCAGGATTTTGAGTTTCATACTATTTCGGCCGGTATCAGCCAGAAAACGGTACGAAACCATACCCATTGGTACTAGCGGTACTAGCGATTTCATATGGTACCGGCTGATATTTAAACTATTGCATCTATAATTGATTAAGATCTCTTCAAATTGAACTCCAAACCAGGATTTTGAGTTTCATACTATTTCGGCCGGTATCAGCCAGAAAACGGTACGAAACCATACCCATTGGTACTAGCGGTACTAGCGATTTCATATGGTACCGGCTGATATTTAAACTATTGGCTGGTATAAGTGAATTTGGAAAAGTTTATGGATCATTTGCCAAATTCTCTCTCTTGCTGGTTCGCACGTTTCATTTCTTTCTCACTCTCTCTCTCGCTCTCTCCTCTCCAATGACTCTCCTCTCTAACAACTCTCTGCCATGCACTCGACACAACCCCATTGTCTCTTCCTCACAATCATGGCTCACGTACGCACAACACATGCACACCATCGTCGTCTTTTCCTCAATCAATCAGTCCTCACACTTAACACAACACACCATGCTAAGTAGAACAGACTAGAGGAATGAAGATTCAAAGTTGCGTTGTCTTAGGGAATTAGGAAGCGATAAATCGAAGAGCTTTCAGGGATAAATCCAGAGAGTTAAGGAATTTTTTGGATCTTAGCTCTTGGGATGTCGCCTGAAGTGTTAGAGTTAGGGGGCTTTTGGAGTTTTGCTTATTAAATACAGAAGCTTCTGGATCAACTAAACAAAGACATATATTTAGCTCCTGGGTTATTTGAGGTTGCTAAATAAATACTGGAAGCCTTTAAAGGTCAAATGAGTTTTTATTAATTAAAAAAAATAATTACGATAAATAATAAAAATAAAATAAAATAATTTTATATTGAAATTATACATAATGATTATATATTTATCTATATTTTAAATGTAGTATCAATATTTGTTTGTATATATTGTTAATGTAACATTTTATTTTTTAATAACTCAAAATACTTTTATAAACATTCTAAACTTCATTCATGCACCAATTTTAATTATAATATAGTAATATCTGCTAATTTAAGTATTATATATGTCATCAACTCATTCTAATTATTCATAAATTGTATATATCAAGCATGAAAACATTTTTGGACATGTATTATTAATGATTTTGAAGCAAATCATCAATATCTTGATTAATTTGAAGTCCTAGAGTCAAGTTTGCTAACCAAATTTTATTTGATTTTATTATTATTTATTATATGATAAATTTGTAATATTTTAAATATTTTATATTATTCTTAATTTTATATTGGTATGATGATTAAATGATATTTTTTATATTAAGTATGATTATTATTTATATATGAAATGTATGACAAATAATGTTAACAAAAATAAATAAATGATTGTTATTTTAAATTTCTAATATTTTGATTTTTGAGAGATGGTTGATGTAAAATTATAAATTATTCAGTACAACATATTAAAGGACTATTTTGCAATTTTAAAAAATTGGAATATTTTATAAATTTAAAAAATTATCTGAAATGGTATCGGGTATTGATCGGTACCGGTATAGTACCGTATCGGAACCTAATCCGGTACCAAGCATAGTACAATATTAGCAACATTGCTCAAAACCCATGAAAATCTACTGTCACCTTCTTCTTTTCTCTCTGGCCATGAGTCTCTTGTTATCTTCTTCTTCTCTCTCCTTAATGGCCAAATCTCACTCTTGCTTCTCTCTTATTTTCTTTTAGTTTTTGGCCTCTTTAATTTCACTCTCACGGCACCCTCACATTCACTCTGACGTTAACTCATCAAATGTAATAACTTATGTCTTAAATTTGCTTTTTATACTCATTTAATGGATTACACTTGTCACCATCTTGTTTGTCATCACTAATTACATATCACACAAATGTCATTTTCTTATTGGCCATCTCTAATGAGTCATTAATCCATTAATATCATGCAAAATAGGCCAAATTGAACTTATTGAGTACATAAGGCCCAAATTTCCCTTTAATGAATTTAATTCCCCAACTAATCAAATTAAATCCCAAAATTATTCCACAGTCGTCTTATCATCAAAGTGACCGTGAAATAATCTAATTAAGGTCAATACTTGTTGATTGAATGTTTTTAAAAATTTCGAATGGGTTTAAAATCATCAATACCCATTATTTTCCAAAAAGGGCATTTTAGTCCAATAATTTTGGATTACCCAAATTCTATTCAAACAAACTCTGTTTTAACCCGTTTCAGTTCCCATAGACTCCAATCCTAATTTTGAAGCTTTTCATTATATTTTGAAATTCTTTGGTAACTTTTTCGATTTCTCAAATGAATTTTTAGATTGAATCTAGAAATCATTGAATGTTACCGAAATCTTCCGGATTTCATTCAAAAGTCTCACCTAAATCTCTAAAGTACATTTTAGGGCTTTTAAAGCTTGTTCAGATTCATTACGTAGCTTTTTGGAGTTTTTAGAAATTTTCTAAGAAATTTTTAGTCCAGTCCCAAACTACCTCTGGTTTATCTGTGATCTTTGTTATAACCTCAATAATACGTTTAAAAGCTTAAATTACTCTAGTACACCATAAATAGAGCATACTCTAAACATGCATGTACAACATATTACACAGTACAATAATTAAACTAGGATATTACAGTAAGCATTCTTAACAGACCTTTCATAACCAAAATAAAGATGTAGGGGGATAGTGGATCCCCCTATCTAATCCCTAGGATCCCCTTATCTAATCCCTCTAGCACATGACACAGGTTTGGTGGGTATTTCAGTGACAAATATACTCACTGAAGAGGTCTACAGGCACATCATAACCCAAGTCGAGAATTGGGTAGGGCATTCCAAAGCATCCATGCAAGCTTGAATAAAGTCCTATTTGACTGTATCAAAGGCCTTATAGAAGTTGATTTTTCAAACTCAACTCTTTAAGTTTTTGCCAGATTGATAGTCTTTAAAGAGCTCTTGTATAAACATAATGTTATCACCAATGGATCAACTCTCTATGAATGCACTCTAAGTTCGGCTAACATTTTCCAGCAAAGCCTTTTTGATTCGATTAACAAGAAGTTTAGCTAAGACCTTATAAAAGATATTAGAACAGGAGAAGGATCTACAATCAGTCAAGGAGGAGGGGTTTGTCTTCTTTGGCACAAGACTAATAAAGGTGTCGTTAACTTCACTCATCATCCTATATGCAGTCAAAGTTTTTGGGATGACTTGTGTGAAAAGTGTATTGGTTATGCTCCAGGCCTATTTGAAAAAAATGCTTATTTAACATTGTTGTAGGTTTTGTAATTTATGGCTGCTATAATGAATGTTTTTCTAGATTTTATCTTTGTGAGAAGAATATGAGACTGATTTTAATTGAATTTTCAATGTCATTTCATTCTTCAAATACTTTTAACGAATATGTTAAATTTTCTTTTGCAGGGGAAAGAGTTCTTGATATTTAGGTGTAGAAGGTGATAGGAATGCAATTTAGAATACATATCACTTATGTCTTTTGTTATAAAACAAGAAATTGTGTTTGACTAGTTTAATGTAGCAATCTCTTTAAATGAAATCATCAATACAATTCAGTTAGGTTTCCCAGAATCAGGCTCCTCTTATGCATATTTGTTAACTTAGTAAAGATTGTCGAAGTTGACAAATCTTTAATTTGAACAGTGTAGAATCAAGAATTCGAATTCATTAGCCTATTTTTGGATGAATTTTGTATCTTATCTTCTCCAAGACTTTTTCACAATGCTCAACACAACATGTCTTATAGGATTAATGTGTGTACAAACTACTTTTAATTTGTTATTATAGCAAGGTAGACATTTGGCTAAGTTTTTTTGGCTACATTTTAAAAATCGTCGTTAAAAGTCCACTATTGGCGATGATTTTCAAGTCCAATTTTGGTGAAAAATTTTAAAATTGTCGCCAATAGTGGACTTTTGATGACTTTGGTGAATATTTTTAAAATTTTCGCCAATAATGGACTTTTGGTGACAATTTTTCAAAATCGTCATAAAATCTTTGCCAATGGTGTACTTTTGGTGTTAATTTTTCAAAATTGTCACCGAAGGGTCCACATTTGGTGAAGATTTACAAAATCATCACCACTTTTATTGACGATAAAATCATCCCCAAATGTATACCCTTTGGTGACAAATTTTTAACAAAAGTTCACTATTAACAACGATTTTGAGAATTGTCACCAATTGTCGCCAATACTGGACTTTTAATAATGGGCTTTTAGCGATGATTTAGGAAAGATCATCACCAAAATCATCGCCAAAAGTCCATTAAATAATTATAGAAAGGAAACGCAACCAAAAAGGGCATTGAAAAAATGCCCAAAAGCTAAAAACATCTCTCATCCTCTACGCCAACAAAATTTCTAATCCTCTGAACGAAACTTGTAAGTATTGTTCTCTTTCTTTTCTTTTTTTTCTTCTTTATGGGTTAATTGTCAATTATGAGTTCTTTTTAATGGGTTTGACTTTTCAACTTTTGGGTTTCTGGGGATTAGGATTTTGTAAATCTTCAAAGTCAAAAACTCAAAACAAATGACCCTAGAGGTTTTATGTTAGAGCCACTACGTGGAAACGTACTTCCTTTGTGTTTGATATAACCTTCCTTTCCTTAAAACAAGTTTTTGATTGTAGTTATAAAAAATGATGAAGTAAAATGTCCAAAGATTACCAGTTATTTTTGTTAACGCTTAGCAATGCCAATAATGAGACATACAGAGTCTTCCGCTCACTCTTTCTCTCTCTCTCACACACACATGGACAGTTAATGATACCAATCTACTATACTTGTGATGATATCAATAGTATTTGATGTGGTTCCTGTTAAGTCAAGAAGACTTCACTTCTTCTATTGATTTAGTGTGTGAACTGTTTTGATGAGTTTGTTAAGTGCGCAGATAAATGTAAGTAGCACAAATTATTAAATCAAGAGATATTCAAAGAGCTTACTAAGACAAAATGTAAGACGGACCAGGCGAAGTCACATGTCTAAGACGAAGTTGACCAGATGAAGTCACATGTCCAAGACGAAGTCTTAAGACGAAGCAAAGTCATAAGACGAAGCGAAGTCATTAAACGAAGCAAAGTCGTAAGACGAAGCGAAGTCATCAGACGAAACAAAGTCATCATATGAAGTGAAGACATAAGACGAAGCATACAAATCAAATCAAGACAATATAATTGAAGAATAATGTACAACGTCAGTTAGTTAGTTAGTTGGTTGGAGTTGGCTACAAGACTCAACTAATAACTGATTTTTGAAGATTCTACAAGCAATTTTCTCAAGAAGATCGTTGGAGAATTAGACTATAAATATCAGTTGTAGTCATAGACAAAAAATAGAACTTTCAAATCTCAACTTTTTACTCACACAAAATAATTCTGTGATCAAGTGAGTATACTGTAAAAATATCCTGAGTGAAAAGAAGGAAGAAGAGAGATCAAGAACACCTATACCGTGAGTTTAGAAAACTCAAACAATATCTTTTCAAGTAGAAGGAAAGGCTAGAGCCTAAAGAGGCTAAGATAGCAAATAAAGAATACTTTTTGAAAGAGACCTGAAGAGGCTCTGGAAGTGAGAAATAATACCTGTAAAGTTGTAAGAGATAGTGAAATCTCAGATAAACTCTGAGGACTGGACGTAGCTTAAAGGTTAATGGTGAATCAGTATAAATCGCGGTGTCATATTTTCTAACCTTTATCTCTTTAATTTCTTATTGTTAGAAGAATAGACACTATTTTCGCTGTTGCATTACTCAAACAAAATAAGTGATTTGTTTTGTAATCGTCTGAATCTTTTAAGAAAATCAAGAAGTTTTTTAAAGATTACTATCTTAGACAATTTAACACAATTCAACTCCCTTTCTTGTGTATTTTACATATTATACGTGATTTCTATAATAACAAGTGATTTACTTCAGTTGGTATCGGAGCGAAGTTTCCAAGAAACACTGTTACAAAGTGAGGACAAAGATCCATGGCTGAATTATATGTTTTTATAGTTGTAGGCGACTCAGTCACAAGACCTCCTGCTTTCAATAGTGAAGACTATCATTATTGGAAGGACAGAATATGGCTCTTCATAAAATCCACACACATTGATCTTTGGGATATCATTTAAAGTGGTCCATGTATCCCAACAGACTATGAAGGGAAAAGCATCTCTCGTGACCAATGGTCAGCTGATCAGAAAGCTATTGTTCAATTAAATTCAAAGGCTAAGTTCTTTTTAAGTTGTGCTCTAAGAAAAAGTGAATATGATAAGGTTCATGGATGCGAATCTACAAAAGAAATGTGGGACACATTATCCATTGCACATGAAGGCACAAACCAGGTGAAAGAATCTAAGATTGGTATTGTTGTTCATCAGTATCAACAGTTCAAGATGCAGCTGATCAGAAAGCTTTTGTTCAATTAAATTCAAAGGCCAAGTTCTTTTTAAGTTGTGCTCTAAGAAAAAGTGAATATGATAAGGTTCATGGATGCGAATCTACAAAGGAAATGTGGGACACATTATCCATTGCAGAAGGCACAAACCAGGTGAAAGAATCTAAGATTGGTATTCTTGTTCATCAGTATCAACTGTTCAAGATGAAAGATGATGAGTTTATTAATCAAATGTTCGGACGATTCCAAACAATCATTAATGGACTTAAAGCTCTGGGGAGAATCTACGATAGTCAAGATCATATCAAAAAGATCCTCAAAAGTCTTCCAAAAAGATGGAGACCTAAAGTAACAGCAATACAAGAAGCCAAGGATTTAAGAAAGCTAAAGCTAGATGAATAGCTTAGTTCACTGAAATTCCATGAAGTAGAGCTTGATGCAGAAGATAAACCCAGAAGGGACAAATCTATTGCATTGAAGGCTAATCAGAAGAATCAAAAAATGCAGAAAAATAAAAGTACGTCTTCAAAAGCATTAAAGATCGAAGAAATCAAGAATGATGATTCCAATGAATCTGATCAAGATTTAAGTGAGGATGAAGACGAACTGTCTTTCATTTCAAGAAAAATTAGAAGGATGTGGAGAAATAAAACAAAAAAGAGTCAAGGAAACAAAAAAGGCATGATGGCAACATGGGAAGATCTAGATTCGTCTGAATCTGAATCCAACTCAGAATCATGAGAACAAGCAAGCATATGCTTAGTAGCTGAAGGTGAAAGCGATGATGAGGTAATCTCTAACTTTAATGATCCTCAGCATACCTATTTAGAATTATTAGAAGATTCACATGCTATTCTAAAACAATATAGATTGTCGAAAAAGAAATTTGTTGAAAATTTTAAGAACACAAAAATCTTAGAAGAAGAAAACGTTTGCCTTAAAAAACAAGTAGACGATATGAAAAAGAAAGTAACTATAGATAGATTTGAGTAGATTAATCAATTAAAACAAAGTATTAATATTATTTCAGCAGATTTATCAAAATTTACAGAGAGTACAAAAAGGATGAATGATATGATTGGAAGTTATAGACATCCAGATGATAAAAGTGGTTTAGGCTTTTCTGGTAGAAATACAATTCATAATAGAAATGTTCTTTGTAACAGGAATTTTGTTCCTAATTGAAAGAAAAAGAAACAGTATTCTTATGATTATTGTACGAATAACCCCAAAGGACCTAAGAAAATATGGGTCCTAAGAAGGATATAATATATATTGCAGATCTCTTTACTTGGAAGAAGCAACCACCATCAATGGTACTTAGACAGTGGCTACTTGCAACACATGACGGGCAGAAGGCCTATATTCCTAGACCTCCAACAAAAGCAAGGAGGATTAGTAACTTTTAGAGAGAACCAGCAGGGCAAAATAATTGGGATCAGCAAAATTGGTAAAGATTCCTTTTCATCTATTGATAATGTTCTGCTAGTTGATGGTTGAAAGCACAATCTAATCAGTATAAGTCAATTATATGATTCTGGTTTTGAAGTATCCTTTAATCAAAATTCTCGTTTAGTTAGAAACAAGGACGAGTCTATATTCTTTTCTGCTAAGAGACGAAACAATCTCTATAGAATTAACTTAGATGATTTGAAAAGTCAAAATATTTCATGTCTTATATCAAAAGA
>JAOQMS010043250.1:0-12141 GCA_027563885.1 Erythroxylum longipes
TCTAACAGGTTAAATTAGTTTTTAATTAGTTAATTAATTATAGTTTAATTGAATAATTAATTTCTTATTCCTTAGTCACTGAATTAGTTATATTTATATTATTTTATTATTTTCATGTATGTTATCCACTTATCTTACTTACATAGAGAGTCACAAATAAATAAATGTATTTGTTAATAGTTTACAAATATTTTTTACTTTTACATCCAAAATTAATTATTAATTATGAATTATTGTTACTATATTATTAAATAATTGTAAGTGTCATATTTTTTGATTTCGATGTCCAAAAATTACAAATTTTATATTGTTAAAAAGCTAAAAGGATAAATTACAACTTTTATGAAGACAATGTTAAAGTTAGCCTACATCAATACAATTTATGGTTTATACGTGTTTAATTACTTGGTAATATCTAAGTGTGACACTTAAACTTATAAGTGCCGTATCTTTTGATTCCACCGTCAAAAAATTTCAAAATTTATAACATTAGAAAGTTAAGAGGATATTAGTTTTATAGTTTTAAAAGTAAAAATATAACAATAATATATATCAACATCAAAACAAGAATGAGATATGAGAATAATTCTTTTTTTTTACGGTAGTACTATATAGTAACAGCTTTATAGTAACGTTACTACTTATTAAAAATGCACACCTATGCATTTATATATATATATATATATATATATTAACAATAACGAAAAAGCCTAAAAAAGCAAAAATAAATAATATTAATTTTTATCAAATTTATAATTACATAATTATAATCATAATGATAATTTAATTTATTTTTTATTACAGTAATAATTAAGTATTTACAATATTATATATTTATAATATTGTTATGAACATTATTTAATTTTAATTTTTATAAAATTAATAATAAAATAATTATATTTATAATTTATTTTTATTAAAGTAATAATTATTTTATTTTTATTTTTTGTTAAATTAAAAATGCTTGTGCATTTGCAAATGCACGAATGCACAAATGCACAATAATAATGCATTTTTTAATTTAAATTTTTTATAAATTAATAATAAAATAATTATAATTTAATTTAATTTAATTTTTATTAAAATATTAATTAATTTTAATTTTAGTTTTTTATTAAAATAATTCAAAATCAAGTGTCGCCATTTTATTATCTGATTAGTATTACATTAAAATCAATTAAATTTAATTTAATTTAATTTAATTCTATATATATAAATATATATGAATGCACGGGCGTGCATTCAGAATGCACACCCATACATTCTCTAATGCATTTAAAATTGTATTAATTTTAAATTTTAATCAAATTAATATATATATATATATATATAATTATAATTATTTATTATATAGCAGGCTTCTGCTATGAGACTATCATATTTTCTTTGGATTGCTTAAGATTTCTGTATCTTTTGACTGCTACGGAAGTAAATAAATGTAGTCTACTGCTATATCAGATTATGATATGCTCTTTAAGCGGCTACGACATCAGGTTATCATATCCTCTCTGGCCTGCTGCGTCAAATTATCATATTACTTAAAGCTCCTGTATCTTTGAAGCTTCTGTATCTTTTAACTATGGCCGAAGTAAATATGTCATCATTCCTTCATTTCAATTGGAAAGGTGTCAACTATTTTATTATTTCATGTCATTAACTCTATTGAATGAATGAAGGGTATGCAGGATTGGTAGGTAACAATAGCAATTATTTCATTTTATTAAGTTCCTTAAATGAATGAAGACATTGAGAGATTTAGTAGAATCATGAATGTTGTTTTCTTTTCCCATTCAAGATCTCACCTTTAATAGAGCTCTGTATCTTTTAACTACGACCGAAGTAAATATGTCATTATTCCTTTATTTCAATTAGGAAGGTGTCAGCTATTTTATTATTTCATGTCATTAACTCTGTTAAATGAATGAAGGGTATGCGGGATTGGCAGGTAACAATAGCAATTATTTCATTTGATTAAGTTCCTTAAATGAATGAAGACATCGAGAAATTTAGTAGAATCATGAACGCTGTTTTCTTTTCCCATTCAAGATCTCACCTTTAATAGAGCTATCAGAAAATTTCCAATTTTTTCTTTATTTACCATTTATATTAAAATTTTGAATTTTTTTTACTTTCCTTATTTACAACAATAAAATTATAATTTTCTTTTTAATATTTAAATTATCAACTCTTATATAAATTTTTTGAACTTTCTTTTACTTTCCTTTTTTATAGTGATAAAAACAATTAATAATGAATAGTTAATAATTAATAATATTTTGTAAGTAATAATAACATAATTAACAAATACATGATAAAACCTAAAATGTTTAGTTTTGTAGATATTCAGGATTTAGAAAAGGCATGCGCTTGAATAAGAGAACACGAGTCACGTGAAATAGGAAATGAAGTTATGTGTTATTACGAATGGATAAAGCAGACATTAGAGTCGGTAATAAGTAAGGTGGACTTCTCTTCTCCTCTTTAAAAATAATTTCATTAAATCCAAATAATTTAATTTAAAAATTGGATCAATTGCTAAAATTAATTACAGGTTTATTAATAATGTGCAATTACAAGTTTATTTATAAAAGAGAGCATATTGAATTTGAAAATATATCTAACCTAAAAATATTAACTAAATTTAATTCATTAAAGACCAGATTGAGTTTGAAAATATATCTAACCTAAAAATATTAACTAAATTGAATTCATTAAGAATTATTAATAAATTTAAAGTTCAACCTCCCAATTCTTTTTTTCCTTACAACTTTTAGATTAAAATATATTAATTCATATGATACTATTTAAATTAAATTAAGTGGGCGTATTAGTATGGATTACGACTTTTGTTGGCTTTTATTAACTAGGGAAGCGCAAACCAAAAGAGCCAGCCTATAGCCTGCTTTGATTTTTTCAAGTTCTAAACATGCACCAGCTAGCTTTTGGTAGTTCAATGTTGATTTAATTAGGGCCGTATAAGGAAAATCATCATATATAAGGTTGTTAAGATTTTACCTAGTAGTTCAGATTTTACCTAGTAGCTAAGATTTTACCTAGGCTTGTTAGGTCTGACGTTAATACTGGACTCTTCTAATGTGGAAAGATCTTTGAGTAACAATGTTTAAGATAATTCGTTGCTTCTAATATTGAGAAAAAGGCAAAGGAAAGCTCAATAAGTTGAAATGACAGGAACACATAAAGAGACACGTGTCTTTATCAATCCAAAGCTCGATAACGACAAGCTTTGAAGATAGGGCATTTAAAGGTAGAAGGGAAGCAACAGTTGCCCAACAGACTTTTCTCTTATTTGTTGCTTTGTTGACTTATAGTCTCATGGGATCCATCAGTTTTTGGAATTTTTCAAAGCAATACTTGGATTAAGAGTGGAAAAGAACAACATAGGAAGCGCCAAGTGCTAAAGAGGCATCAGCCTGGACATTGCATTGATTGGTCTTCTTAAAGTCTTCGCAACGCTAAACTAATTAGGCCTCTAAATAGTTTAATGATGGTTTATATAGAGGAAAAATAGCCAAGAAGTACTAAAATTGATAACAATCAAGTGGTCAAATAGTAAAAGTGTAAGTATTTTATAACCTAGACATCAAAGAGAAATTTGTTTCGAAGGCCCTCTCCAATAATGTAATAAAAAATCTCAAGAAAAGTGAAGAATATGTGGACACACACACAAACCAAAAGTAATAATAAACTTACAAAAGCTAAAAGAAAAAGCTAATATTGTTCTCACAAGAAGACTTCGAAACTATTTGCACTAACATTTTCTGGCGTTATTAACAACTGTTCGATTAAACAACCAACGTTTACACCACCACAATACTCTTCATACCACAATACACAATACAACCGAGTACCAAACACGAACTCGTCCCTTAACTCAAGCGATTCCTTAAAAATTGACGAATTCAAACTCGGTAACTTCACTATCTCGCTCAGCTCTTCTGAAGTGGTTGCTGGGTTAAAAATCACAAAGTTAAAATTCAATTGAAATAGTTAAAAATTAATGAACTCACGAGTGTTTTTGAGAGGAATACACATTTAGGAGTCCCAAAAGATGAACTAAAAAGACCACAAATGTGTACCAAAAGGTGGTTCAGACTCTGAGACGTGAAAAATATCTAGGACTCACCCATGAAATATTAGCCGCAACCTCTGTACCTATACCCACTTTTGTTGAAGAAACTGTACTCACAGTGTTCCATTCAAAAATATCGTTTCTTGGTAAACATAAAGAAGTGAATCTAACAGACTTTAGTTGATGAATCTTGTGCTTAATGGGTTCTTCCGTTGTCTCATTTCTATCCATTTTCTTGTTGGTCTCTCCTTACTGTTTCTTTTCCTTCTCTTTTGTCCCTGTTGTGGTGCATCATCAGATAATTTCTTTTGGGTATTCGAGTTGGTTCCTTGGCTCTTGAGCCTATTGAATTAATAGAAGATGCTGTCTCTCTAACGAAACATATTCCACATACGCAAGCAATAGCTCATTGAAGCATAATGACAAGTATGTAGGGAGTAATTTAGATCTCAGAAATAACAATGACCCAGAAACATATAGGAGAAAAGAATGGAAAGAATAAAGAGATATCAACTTGTAAGACCCAGAAAAGAACAAGTCATCGATGTTTTAAAGATTGGAATGGAAAATGAGTGAGGAAAGAAGCAGAGAAAGCATACCATCTTCTCCAAGTATCGAAGTGGTGAAGAGTTCCATGAGAAGCACCCACAAAACGAACTGCATGCCTCTTGTCAACCTCAGATTCATCTTTTGCTAAGTGTTTCCTTCTCTCATTTGTGCTGTGGTTTCTACCAAAACCCACCAATTTGAGCTTCAACCCACATCAAATCCACAAAAATCTTGCCACAAACATGATATAAACCCATAAAAGGAGTAAACTTTTATTTGCGTTCCTAAAAAACCAAAGCTTTTGGTTCTAAACAAGCGACCCTTCTGCAGATCAAGCCAAAAGAGAGAAAACTTGGGAACAAATAATAAAAGAAGATAAAGGGAAATTAGTTTAAGTGATGGGAAACATCAACATGAAAGGACTGCTCCCTAAAAGAAACGCAAGCACGCCACTTGTCTTTAAATCTCATCTCTGCCTAAAACCAACAGAAATTAAATAACTGTCAGCATACTAATACACCTTGTAAAAACCAAAGAAAAAAAACAAAACATACAGAGATGAGAGCGAGGAGAGCAATTCTGGCATAATCATCAGCTGAGGAGAAGTGTTTGTGATGAAAAGTTGATGTGTTGCTAGCGGATGAGCGGCGGAGATGATGATGATCGTGGTAGTTACTGAGCTTCTAACTCGCTCGTAAGAGGCGAGTAAGTATATACATGTGAAAGAATGCTAGGGAGGTGTCCGACGATCTGCATTTGAAAGAAGGAAAAAGAAAATCATTTGAGAGAGGAGGGAGAGAGAATCGTTTGAGAGAGGAGGATAAGAGAGTAGAAACTGGCGGTAGAGGGGTTTTGGGTTGTGAAATAATAAAAAATGAAACTCTGACGGATGACAAATGACATAGAAAGGAAGATAACATATTGACCATGAGATGAAATGGACAGACAGGATGGATTTCGTGTTAGTCCATCCCGTTCGTCCTTAGTATAGTATACTTAATAATGAGAGCAACCTCTGCATCGTAAAGAACGGAAAGCTCGTAGGCTTTCTTCAAAAACCCATTTCTTCTTTTTGCAAAGGTCACTTGCCTGTTAATCTTGCTCTCAATCCTCTTCAACTAAACCTTACCTCTTCCCATTATGTTCTTTCTCTTATAAAGCAAAATTCTTCTTTAACCCCAAGACTTCTTCACTGATCAAAAAGCCTCTTTTGATTTTGTACACTTTATAGTTAAGTCCCTTCCATACATTTTTTTTTCTCTAAAAATCCAGGTGGCATTTAAAATTCACCTAACCTCTCTAAACACACTTTTTATATATAGTAACAGTGCGTGTATAACACTTTCTAATTTTCGTCCAAAATAATCTAACATTGAGCAGACTCGTAAACATTTAGACTTTTATTGAACAAATTAAAAGGTTTGGTCTTAAATTGATCAAGCCTATAAAAGATTGGCCCCAATTTGGTTTTGTAGCCTAAAAAATTAACTCACTAATTCCAGTATATGCTTTCTCCTTAATGTTTTTATTAAGTGAATAAGTGTTGCAGTTGATGATTTGTCAAATATGTATAGAGAATTCGTTATACATGATTTAAGGTTTGCAAATTATACTAAAACTTTGACGAATGATAATATACACATTTTTAATGTATTAAAAAAGATTTGTTAATGGTCTAAACTACATAAAATTTTTTAACTTTTTTTATAATTAAATAATTATGAAAGAACACTAATGTATCATATAACATTTTTTTTGGAACGGAGGAACCCGCAACTGCTATCCTTTGGTTACGTACTGAGTAAACCTCTAGATTGACACAATAGCCTACAAATCATGATAACCAAGTACTCTGCACTAGGCAAGTCCTGTATGACAGGCTCGATCGAGAGAGTATAGGTAGGCGGATTCGAACACAGGACCTTTTGGCCTCACACCCACCCTTCCACTCCACCAACTCGACCACCCCCTAGGGGGCATATAACTTTCTTATTCTACAAAATAAATTATAAAGAAAAATAGTTATTAGTCTAAATGTTTGTAACATTATTCATATAACATTTTCAATTTTTAACATTAAGCTTTTATTTGTGTTTAGCTTAAAAATTTTAGTACCCAATCTTATAATGGGAAAATATAATCTATTGTTATACCATCAAATTATTTTATAATAGGAGAAAATTCAATAATTGTTAATATAGTAGCTTACATAGTTATCATAATTAAGAGGGTTAATTATCAAAAAAAGCCTAAACTTTTGTCAAATTTCAATTATAACTCAAAATTTAAAAAGTAGCAATAAAATACCCAAACTTTCAATTTTTTTAATTCTAGCCCAAATTTCAAAAAATAGCTATAAAATGTTCAAACTTTCAATTTTTTAATTATAGACTGACGTTAGTGTTTTCGATAAGTTTGTTGATGTAGCTTGCCACGTGTTTCAGAAACCTTAACTATTAATACACATCATCCAAAATTAACATAACAAATGAAGATTAATGAAACGACGTCATTTAATCACATAATTAAAATAATGTCATTATTTAAAAATGACCTAAATCAGATTACGAAGCCTTGACGACCTTACGCTTTGATTTCAGTTTTTCTTCATTTTCAGTTTGTTCTCTCGGCACCCTCATCTTTTTTTTTCAGATTACCCAGCTCCAACACCCTCACAGTAAGACCATCAGGAGAACAAACTAAAAACAAAGAGCTTGCTGATGCAATACGCTGTAATACAAGAGTCGTTTGGGGTATCAGAAGAACAAACAGAAAACAAATGACTGAGGGCATCGGGAGAACAACAGATAATGTCAGGCTAGAATTGAAGAAAATTGAAAGTTTGAGCATTTTATTGTCACTTTTTGAAGTTTGGGATAAAATTGAAAAAAAATTAAAAGTTTGGACACTTTATTTCTACTTTTTAAAATTCAGGCTATAATTGAAAACATTTTGAAAGTTTGGGCTTTTTTGTTAATTAACCCTAATTAATATTAACTAACAAATCCAATTACATAATTAATGGACTCAACAGTTTTGTTGCCAACCTACTGTAAGACATTTTTGCCCCTAAGGGCAATTTTGTAATTTTCCTATAAAGTGGACAGTTATTAATTGTAATATTAGTTTTTCAATAAATTATCAGTTAAGTTACATAATTTGATCTAGATAAGAGTAATAAAATGGCCCAAAAATGATCTAGATTAATGGGTCAAATTCTGGGTAGAAAATGGATCTCTTTTAGTGTAGACCTGGTCCATATCGGCCTCGTAATGGGGAAGCCCAATATGGAAGTTATATAAATAAGTTATGGTCTCCTGCAGTTGTTTATATCAATCATAAGCATAAGGTTCTCTGACCCGTTAAGAAAGCTTACGTATTGAGAAAACTATAGAAAGACTTAAACCACGTGCTGGAGAATACATTCCGTAAAGATCCCGAAAGATTGAAGCTTGTTTGGTGCTTAGAAACTGCTTCAGAATCAGAGATGGAACCGAAATCAGGTATTCTGCATTCCTTTGTTTTTAATCCTTTCATGTACGATCCTGGATATGTAATAAGGCCTGTGCTACGTATTACACGTGGTATCAGAGTAGTTACTGATCAGATTGTCAGAAATGAAGAGTTTTCAGTTTTTCATCTCATATGATTTTTCTCGATTTTTGATTCATTTTTTGGTTTTTTTATGTATATAATTATGTAGAAGTGGTATACATAAGACTAGATAAGAAAAACGGGTCGAAAACGGGCCAAACAGAGCAAAAAATCACATTCCAGGATGCTGAAAATCACCTTCGTCCTCACACTTGCCCAACGGTGCTATAATAGCATATGGAAGGTGGTGTGACTGGCGCGTCTGATGCACGCGCCCAATCAAGATCTGACGCGTGAATTGTCGAATCTTCGACATGTAGCGAGTGTCTGCACGTGGGGAGTGCGTGACATGTATGCTTTAAATGCATCTGGCGTGCTACAGTGACTGCGAGTGTAGCGCACAGGCATACCCGCGCCATGCCACTGATGTCAGGGCCACATCAACCATAAGGACTACAGGATAAAAGAAAAGGAATTTTTCAAAAATTACCATAAAGCTATCACTAGTATTTTTGGGTCAGTTTTCGAGTCGGACAATTTTTTAAAATGATTTTCTAATTTTTCTGGATTTATTACATTGGTAATTGGATTCTAGAAAAGTTTTTAAAGTTTTTTTAAAAGCCAAATTTGAGTGCATTTTTGTACTCCAAAATGCAGATAAGGTAGACACTTAAAGTTTTATGTCTCGTGTGATAGGTTTGTAAAAAGTACGATGGACACTCTTATTGAGAATTTTTAAAATAAAAGTCTCAAATAAAGTTTAAAGAAATTGTTTTCAGTTTTTGTGTGTGATTATTTGACTGTGCATTTTGTTTTTGCATTTATAATTAATTTTCACATACATTATGCTCATATAGAATGTGAGGATGACATAAAGTTGTATCCCTTGTGTTAGTGAACTTTCTGGGATACTGATAAGAATGTAGTCACCAAAGTGGCCTTTCAAGTCAGTATTTTGGATTGTTCTGCTTACATGTTAGGGGATGTCTTTAGCTTTATGTTTGGTTATTCTGCCTAAAGGTGTTGGCCTTACATAGGGTTTTGAGATGTTCATAAAGCATCAAATGGAGGAAAGTTGTTGCTTAAATGATCTATTCACCCAAAGGTGGTAGTGTCATAAGAGTTAAGTGGTTTGTACTCTGTTCGCTTTTATGCGGGTGTTTAATTGCATATATTCTGTATTTAGCTCAAAGTTGTTTCATAATATGTGTGATCGAATTCTCAGTATAGATACTTTTTTAATGCTTTAAAGTATCGTTGTTATCTTGCATTTATACTAATCATGACATTGTCTTTTCTATTTTTCAGTCACCTTTTTGCTCAACAACAATGTTGTCACCATTGAAACCTTGAATGGTTTCAACTTTAAGAAGTGGAAGAAGGACGTGGAGTTTGCATTTGAGATGGCGTACGTCAGTATGGCCATGCACATTGAGCGGCCTCCCCTACTTACAGATGTCAGCTCAGAAGCTAATAGAGCAATTATGGCAACCTGGGAAAGGTCAAATAAGATATGTTATTTGACCACTAAGAGGTTGATACCAGATCATCTGTTGAGTGGATTATTGGACACGACCATAGCGCGGGAGTTTATGGATAACATATCACAGAGATACAAGATCTCTTCTCATGCTGAGCAGAGTTCCTTGATCAAGGAACTATTCTCTATGAGGTACACTGGA
This sequence comes from Erythroxylum longipes, assembly GCA_027563885.1. Classification (NCBI taxonomy): domain Eukaryota; kingdom Viridiplantae; phylum Streptophyta; class Magnoliopsida; order Malpighiales; family Erythroxylaceae; genus Erythroxylum; species Erythroxylum longipes. The sequence continues at coordinate 9,916 of JAOQMS010043250.1, forward strand.
GAGGGAGGCGAGCGGGAGTATATCATCCAGATGGTGCACCTTCAGAGCAGGATAAAGGCACTGGATATACCGATCACTGACTCTCTAATAGTGCATCAGGAAATGAACACTCTTCCTTAGGAGTTAAGATATTGGCCAATTCCTATATCTCATAGGATGAGACCTGGGACATCATGCCTTGATTTCCCGGTGTGCTGTAGCAAAGGAGAAGATCAAGAGCTCTCCTCGTTCAGCTATGTTGGCAGCTGCGAAAGGTAAGGGAAACGTGAAACCTCAGTAGCCTAAGGGTAAGGGTAAGAAATCCAAACCCTCTCCTCATATTTAGAGGGGGCATTCGAGCATTACGAAGGGCCCACATGACCTTAAGAGTATGAGATGCTTCTTCTGTAAGAAGAAGGGGCATAGGAAGTCTGATTGCCCAAAGTACAAGTTATGAAAGGTCAAACAGGAACTGTCAGGTAACTCCTCGACCTTCATGATTCATAAATCCAATGTAGCTTTAACCACATCAAGTTCTTGGTGGTTAGATAGCGGATCTTCTAACGATGTTGCTTCCACGATACAGGGCTTCATATCTAGGAGAAGGTCGCTAGAGGGGAGCAGAAGCTGAAGGTCGGCAATAATGAGGATATGGACGTTTTGTATGTAGAAGATGTAGGATTAAAACTCAATACGGGGTTTGTATTGTATTTACGAGACACATTTTATATACCATCTTTTAGATAAAATATGATATCTGTATCAGTTTTCGATAAGGAAGGTTATCGTTTTGTATTTGACAATGCAGTTGTAAATATTTCTATCAATACAAGACATATCAGTACTGCCTTCTTATCCTACAAACTATATGGTATGTGTCTTACTCCTAATGAGATGTATGCCTCTTCTTATGTTGCAGAACCTGATACTCGAAAGAGAACCTTCATAAATGACACATCGTTCATGTTGTGGCATAAATGTCTGGGCCATATTTCCAGTGAGAGAGTTAAGAGACCGATAAAGGGTAACATTCTCCCAACTCTGGACTTCAGTGATCTGGAGACATATGTCGATTATTGTAGGGGTAAGTTGACTAAGATAAAGAAGAAAGGTTAACTCATTCTATAGGCTTATTGGACTGCATATATATGGATGTTAGTGGTCCCTATATGGTCACGTTATGCAATGCCAGATACTTCCAGACATTTATAAATGATTATTCCCGTTATGGTTATGTGTTCTTGCTTAAAGAGAAGTCTAAATTTCTTGATAAATTCAAGATCTTTACGATTGAAGTAGAGAACCAATTGGAAAGATCAATAAAAATTTGTTATATCTGATATAGGTGGGGAATACTATGGCAGGCATGGGGTTATAGGACAAGAAAAAGGTTCGTTTGCCAAGGATTTAGAATCAATTGGAATAGTGGCCCAGTTCACTATACCAGGCAGTCCTGAGCAAAATGGTGTGGCCGAAAGGTGTAATCGCACCTTAAAGGACATGATGAGGTCAATGCAGAGTAGGACTAACCTAATCGAATACCTTTAGGGTTAAGCCATCAAGAAACCATTATATATCTTAAACAGAGTCCCGAGCAAGTTAGTATCAAAGATGCCTTTTGAACTTTGGGTTGGAAGGAAGCTAAGCCTTGCACACATTCGTGTGTGGGGCTGCCCTACTGAGGTGAGGTTGTATAATCCTTATGAGAGCAAATTGCAACCTCATTCAACTAGTTCCTATTTTGTGGGATATCCTGACCACTCTGAGGGCTACAGATTTTACTGTAAAGAGGAAGGGGCCAGAATAGTGGAATCACAGACAGCGAAGTTCTTGGAATACAATGTCTATGATAAGGGAGGATCCTCACATCCTCCAGACGTTAGCAGGATGGATACTACAATTATTTCATATTTGCCTCTCATACAGTCAGCTCCGGTAGATGAAGGCCTGAGTACCAAGCCTATGCAGGCCCAAGAACCTACACCTATTCAGGAAGAGGTGGAGAGATAGGCTATAAAGAATGTTCCATATTCTAGTGTTATTGGTAGCTTGATGTATGCCCAGGTGTGCACTAGACCGGACATTGCATTTATTGTTGGACTGCTAGGTCGATATCTGGCTAACTCATATGTGGACCATTGAAATGCAGTCAAACGGGTGTTGAGATACCTAAAGTGTAACACCCCACTCCCGCCGAATCCGAACCCGATATCGACAGTGATATCCGAATCCGTGCCCCGCGAGGGT
>JAOQMS010043251.1:0-12133 GCA_027563885.1 Erythroxylum longipes
CGTTTTAAGTATCACTGGTGGGGAATCCCTCCCTCGTGGGAACGCGTCCAGATGTCACGTAGGACGTCGGGCCCGTGCCCCGCCCGGGGAGGGGTTCCAGCACTAACAACCTCATCTACATACCTCCGAGCCAACTGATCTAGTGAGCTACTCTCTCTCACTGGTAAGAAATGTGCCGACTTAGTCAATCAGTCCACTACAACCTATATGAAATCATGCTTCCTCGGGGTCTTTGGCAATCCTATCATGAAATACGTGGTAATTCGTTCCCACTTCCACTCCGGAATAGTTAACGAATGAAGTTTCCCAACTGGAGCCTAATATTCAACCTTAATCTGCTGACATGTCAAGCACTTAGCTACATATTCAGTTACTTGCTTCTTCATCCCTGGCCACTAGAAATGCTGCTTTAGCATATTATACATCTTGGTGGTACCAAGATGCATAGCATAACCTGCTACATATGTCTCCTCTAGAATTTCCCTTCTCAAATTAACAATGTCAGGCACACACAACCTCTGCTTCAAACATAGTGTCTCATCTCTCAGCTCAAACTCAGAATATGGATTCATTTTCAACTTCTCTATAAGTTTTACCATTTTTGGATCTTTATTCTGTACCTTTCTAATTATGTTATGCAACATCAACCTAAATCTCAGTGTAGTAATCAATGCTTCATTTGGCTCTAGATTTAACTCCACATTTAAAGATCTCAATTAAACCAAACTCAGTGGCCTCGATAAATGAAGCTGAGCTACACTTCTATTCAATTTCCTACTCAATACATCTGCCACCACATTAGCTTTTCCAGGATAATGCTCAATCGTAAAGTCATAATCCTTTAAAAACTCCATCCATCTTCTCTGTCTCATGTTCAACTCCCTCTAACTTAGTAGATACCTCAAGCTCTTATGATTAGTATAAATCTGAAAAGTCTCTCCATATCTTTAGAGAAAAAACAACTACAACAAGCTCTAAATTATGTACCGGATAACTAATCTCGTGAGATCTTAATTGTCTCGACGCATAAGGTATCACCTTGCCAGACTGGATCAACACATATCCCAATCCTTGACACGAAGCATCACTGTATACTACATAACCACCAGTTGTCGATGGAATAGTCAATACCGGTGCTATAGCCAACTGATGCTTCAGTTCCTCAAAGCTTCTCTGGCATTCATCATTCCATCTAAAGACCACATTCTTCCTCAGAAGTTTAGTCAGAGGGGCTGAGATCAATGAGAACCCATCGAAAAACCTCCAGTAATATCCAGCTAATCCTAGGAAGCTCTGGATTTCTGATACATTCTTTGGAGCCTCCCATTTCATTACTGTCTTTATCTTTGTTGGATCCACTTGAATACATTGTCCATTCACTATGTAACACAGAAACACTACTTGACTTAGCCAAAACTCACATTTACTGAATTTGGCATATAGTTATTTTTCCCTCATAATCTGTAGGATTACTCTCAAATGCTTAGCATGTTCTTCTCTACTCTTCAAATACACAAGATGTCATCAATAAACATTATCACAAAGCAATCTAGGTAGGACTGAAATACCTTATGCACCAATGCCATAAATGTAGCTGGGGTATTAGTTAACCTAAACGACATTACTAAGAACTCAAAGTGCCCATACCTACTTCTGAATGCACTTTTAGGTACATCAGCTTCTGCTATCTTCAACTGATAGTAACCTGATCTAAGGTCCAACTTAGTGAACACCTGAGCTCCCTGCAATTGATCAAACAAATCGTCGATTCTAGGAAACATGTACTTTTTCTTTACTGTTACCCGATTCAGTTCCCTATAATTGATGCACAGTCTCAAAGTTCCATCTTTCTTCTTCATAAATAAGACTAGAACTCCCTAGGGTGAAACACTGGGTCTAATGAAACCCTTTTCCAGTAACTACTGCAACTGAGGCTTCAGCTCCTTTAGTTCCATAGTGCCATCATATATGGAGGAATAGGTATAGGAGTAGTACCCGGAACCTGATTGATCGTGAACTCTGTTTCCTGATCTAGAGGTAAGCTAGATAACTTAGCGGGAAACACATCCAAGAATTCCCTCACCATAGGAATGTCCTGCACATTCTGCTCAGTTCGATTATCAATGATGTGGGCCAAATAAGCCTCATATCCTCCTTGCATCAACCTCAAGGCACTCATAATTGAGATCAGCCTAGCTGGCACTACTTAAGTAATACCTCTGAACACTGCTCTCGGCTGATTAGGAGATTCAAATATTACGTCCTTAGTATAACAATTCATGATGTCCATATGAGTAGTGAGCCAATCCATGCCTAGGGTAACATCTATTTTGTTTAACTGTAGTACAATTAAATCTGCCTCTAATTCTCCCTAATCAATTCTATTCAAGCACCTCTTGTAGATTTCTCCTATTACTGAAGTACTACTTATTGGTATACTTAGCTCTAATTTATGTCTCAATAGCTCTCTATCATAATGCAACCTAGATGCCATATGCGGTGCGATAAAAGAATGCATAGATACAGGATATAGTAATGTAAAAGCCTCAAAGGTAAATATAAATAGCACACCTGTAATGACATCTGGAGAATCTTAAGCGTCTTGCCTGGTCATAGCATATATTTGGGCCTGAGACTGCGGTTGGGTGCTCCGTACCTCAGTTCTACCAATAACACTCCCAGAACTCATTCTGCCTCTACCACGGCCTCTTTGTCCAGACCCACTAGCTCGACTCTACTGGACTTTAGTTTCTATTACCACTCCCCCTCTCCTACCAGACTATGCTTCATACACAATAGAATAATCCCTGATCTAATGATCAAGTGAGCCGCATCGAAGGCAAGCTCCTGTCAACTTCCAGCATTCACCACTGTGCCTCTTCCCACAATGATCACAATTCAGTAACTATCCCGATATTGCACCTCTTCCACTACTAGACTGTATGAAGCTACTTCTCTGTCTGAACCCTAACTGTCTTGCTCTATTCGGTAGTCTAGACGCTCAGTTTTGACATTTGCTAAGATTTCTGCCAGAACCACTTTGAGATTCACTAGGCCTCTTTAGTCTGGACTTTGATCTGTACTCAGAATGACTGTCATTTAACAATTGTTCGATTCATATTGAGGCAGCCTGTAATTTCAAAAAACTACCCAAATTAGAGATTGCTAACCTCATTTGAATCTCCATATTCAGCCCATCTTCAAATCTCTTGCATTTGTCTTCCTCATTGGGAATCAAGGCAGTAGTATATCCCATCAGCTCATTAAACCTAATCTCATACTCTTCTACCGATAAACTGTCCTGCTTCAAATCCAGAAACTCCATCTTTCTTTCCAGTTTGATTTTGGGCATGTAGTTCTCTTTGAAGACTCTCAAAATTCTCCCCACCTTAAGTTACAAGGCCTGGTGGTACTGTCTAGAATAGGATTCCACCACTGGTAAGCTGGGCCTTGTAGTAGAGAAACAGCATAAACGAACCTCTTTTCTGACTCACAATTCATCTGCTTGAAGACTCTCTCTGTCCTCTCTAATCATCCCTTGGCCTCTACAAGGTCTGTGCTTCCGTAAAAGTCCACATCCACCGCTTTCGCAGTTTATCGTACCTTTTTTCCCCTCTCTCAGGAATTTAGGGAGGCATTCCCTTAGGTTGAGACACAGACGACTCCTTACTAGCTCCTATTGATCGTAGGTCAGCTGATCGTCCCACTTGATCACCTGTGGTAGTTGACCTATAATAGACAATAACATCAATTACTATTCACATTTCTCATGCTATTTCATGCTTAACATTCCTATATATGGATGCCAACCATGCTCTGATACCAACCACTGTAACACCCCACTCCAATCTGACGCGTACACGTATGCCCTTTAGATGTCTGTGCATGTGCCTGACAGAAATGACGTGCCAACTTTATCACTTTCACATATCGCATGGCATCATAATTTAAAACATAAATATCACAATGTATAAAACCCAAAAGTTCCTCATTTCATTTCATAAGCCATGATTTACAATGTATCATCATATACAACTTTCATGTTTATACAATGACAACCTATCAGAGTTCACAACTCTGTCTACAAAGTATGCTATATATATGAGGAATTAACAAAAAGATTAACTAAATCCTTCAATCTCAGCTGACGGACCTTTAAGCAATGATTTCTATCCAAAAGCTGTATTAGATCTCTTCTAAGCAGTCTTAGAAGCCAAGTCACCACTCTCCTACATAAAAAGTAAACATTGCAATTTTGATGAGTTTTGCAAACTCAGTTAAGTAACCATCCTTGATGGTTCACTCATATCATACATATCATATCGACATATACAATCATATAATTCACAACATTTTATTTGTCACGTATCATCATAAAACACTTTGTACATATATGTTCACATTTTTTCATTCAATTCAATTCTAAATTTCAATTGCAATCATTCAAATCATATAATTTATGGGTATATGCAATATTTATGAGACTCACATTCGTTTATTACATTGTTGTGACCGAGTGCTTTTTTCATTGTCCCGTATCCGTTGTGGATACTAGGCTTATTAATATTGTCCATTATTTGTTGGGGATACAGGGCTCATTATACATAGTGAGCCAGAGGCCCTTACCACAGTCTGAGCTTTAAGCTCTTTTTAACTGGTAAATCTAGTCACAACTACATTTATGTTTCGTGCATTCTTGTAATGAAATGCACCATGTGTTTTCAATCATTATGCTCATTCTATAAAATTCACATTCTTTTTCATTCGCATTTGTCATTGGACTTTGGTCTGGCATTCAACATACTAGTTGAGAATCGTTTAGTTAATCACATTCACATTCAAGTAACACTTCCAATGTTTTATTCATGCATCAAATGCCTCGGACATTGGATTTCTGGAATTCAATACATACACGTCATGATAATTCAGTACATAATTTAACAAACAAACATTCAAGGTAAGACTATCTTAGGTTACTCACAATTGGTCCCTTTAGCTTATTGCCTTGAAGTGCTAGCAATGTCTGGAAGTGGTCACTCAACAAGCTCTTCTATACGCAATCACGTACATTTTCACATTACTACATTGCACATTTAAATGAATAAACACGTTTATAAATGTATCATGTATTATGCATGTTCAGTGACAAATTCTAGGGCATGTTTCTTTGATACACTTTAGAAACAATTTAGAACACCTTCCAAGCATTCCTTACTCCAAAATATACTTTACTCTTCTTAAACCTTTCATTCAACATCAACTAAATTCAATGACCAAATTGATTGCATTAAACTCTCAAACCTCTACTCATCTAATTCAACATTTCCTACCTAATCTCTTCATTCATGAAATCCTATTCTTTTTCCATAATTCCTCATTCATAATGCATCAAACATTCTTATCACACATTTAACGAACTTTTCCCAGATTTTCTCAAGACGATTTTTTGGCCTGTTTTGCATGGCCAATTTTACATGGAAAATGAGGTATATAAGCAATACATTCTGCTAAAAACTGTTCCTCTATGTTTAAGTTTCAAACGGAGCAAAAATCATTCAATTTGGTTCATTATTCCATGAGTTATGCTCAAAATACCACCGACTGTCCATGTTCGAAATTTTGGTGCACTCCCATAATTGAGGGTTTAGTACACTAAAAATTGCAAAACTCATATTTCTCAATTCCCATATCCAAAAATTACAAACTTTATACCAATAGAAATATAAGAGAATAAGATACAACTTTTGTGAAGGAAACTTTGTCTAATTCGAACTACATCAATACAGTTTATTCGATAAAAATAGGACACAATTTCTGTTAAGGGTACTGCTACAATCTATGCCAGAACTCAACTTCAAGCTAAATTTCAAGACTCGTAAGGATAGAATTCAAATTCAATTCCTTCATGAAAATTGTATCCATATGTCTCTTGGTTAATCTAAATTAAAAATAATCTCATTTAAATATCTACAAATTAATATATGGTCAAAATACTAATGTTTATTCAGTAAAAACACTTCATCTAACATATTCCAGCACACTTCATCATCATTTTCATCTCTACTTTATCTCCAAAATATCATCCTACTTCTTCTCATTTCAAGCGTATGACTCCAACACCTTTCTTATACCTTAAAATTCTCTATTTATTCTTTACAAAAAAAACTATAATTTATAGCTTTCATTAACTTCAAATTAAAAACACATACGTATGAACTCATCTCTCAATTTATTGCACTCATCATTAACAAAATAGGACGATATAAACGCCTCTTCATTTATCAACTATCCACTCTCATCAAAACCTCATTTAACACAACTCATAATTTATCACTCATAAAATATACAAAAATAAGATATGATTATGTCCATTTATTCATTCACGATACACATACATTCAACACCATTTATACTTTCAATCAATCTCTATTTATCATCATAAATGTCCCATTTACACCAACCCATAAAGATCAACATGCAACTTACTTGATTTAGCTCCAAAACCTTCAAAATCACATAAACCCTAGCTTTCTATGCATCACACGAACATCAACATTGAAGGGTGGTAAGTTTGGGTCTTTAGTGAGAAATGAAGGAGAGAGCAAGATGATGGTAACAAATGAATGGTGAAAGTGAGCTTGAACATTGATGATGTTGGGTGAAGCAAAATCGTGAAAAAAAAAGAAGAAGAAAGAAGAAGATGCTAAAGATTACGAAGAGGGGAAGAAAAAGCAAGAAGCAATGGTCTTTCAAAGTTAAAAAGAATCGTGGGTTAAAGACATGGTATGGCAAGTGACATGTGTCACTTGCCATACCATGTCTAATTTCTATTGGTTTGAATTAGGTTCTTTCATTAACTAGTCCAATCAACTCAAATTTTTACCCCAATTGTCTCTAAATTTCAATGACATATGTCATTAAATCCAAATTTCACTTATAAAAATTTCCACTGCCATTTGACTCTTAATTTTACTTCCATTTATCAATTGTCCTGCTACTTGGCATTTTTCCTAGTTCAAAATTTACCCAAAAATTTAGGAATTTTCTAAATTTCACCAAAATTTCTAAATCAATACCTATGCACACCAGTTCAATTTTCTATACATATGAACCACAATTTATATCAAAAGGTCACATTTATAAATCAATTATACCTAAAAATGTCAATGAATGCATGTATAATTATTTTAATGTGCAAAAATCAATATTCACATATCTGTGTGTATGTAATATTATGCATGAGCATGAAATGCACTTTCTAACCTCTCAGTAATCTCTCCTGCATAATATTCTAGGGTCCTAACCCTTAACATGGGATAACAGGATGTTACATAAAGATTAAAGGTTAATTTGGATATTTGCTAAAGCTACCATATGAATTTTAATGATTAGTCGAATTGTCCTTCAATTTCTAATCCAATTGTCTCTTAATTTTCAATGACACTTGTCATTAAATCTTAATGTCTCTTATCAATAATTTCTGCTGCCATTTTACACTTAATTCTGCTACCATTTATTAATTGTTCTACCACTTGGCATTTTTCCTGATCCAAAAATACTCATAATTATAAAAAATTTCCCGTATTTCATGAAAAATTCTAAATCACTAATTATACACACCAACTCAATTTTTAAGACACATAATCCACAATTCACATTATAATCACATTAAATATCAATTATACCCAGAAAATGTCAAATGAGTGCATGTACAGTCTTTGAAATATGTGCAAAACAATCAAATTCACATGTGTGCATACTAATATTATGCATGAGTATGAAATGCATTTTTCTAATCTCTCATTGCTATTTCTTATTTACAGAAATCTAGGATTCTAACACTTAGTATGGAAACAGGATGTTATAAGTCCCCCTTAATGAATTTCGTCCTCGAAATTCTTATCTAATTGATCAAAAAGGTAAGGGGTATTGTTTCCTCATATCCTCCTCCGTTTCCCATTTAACTTCATCACTCAAATAATTTCTTTCAATTGACTACAATCGATGGAATCACTCGGTCTTTCAATTACTTATTCAGATATCATTCTCTCTTAACTAATTCCTCAATATATCTCATAGTACTTGCAAGCTTTACTTCCTGTGCCGTCAATACATCTATCGGATCATACTAATATCTCCTAAATATACTCATGTAACATAATGTGGATCTGATATATCTTTGTTGGTAAGATTAACTTAAGTCAATGGTCTTATGCTCTCAATAATTTCATATGGACAAATACAATTCGAGCTTACCTACCCTTTTTAACGAACTTTAGCACACCTTACTAAGGTGATACTTTCAGAAACACTTTATCTATCTCTCTATATTCCATATCTTTGGTGTTAATCCAGCTAACTCGTTTATCTTTCTTGAATCACTTAATTTCTAATACGGTTTAATTTCACTTATCAACAACATCTCGAATCAATTTTGGCCTTCGACCATTTTTAGGCCCGCTCCATCTCAATGTAAGGGTGGACAACTCATTCTGTCATATAACACCTTATACGGTGTCCTACCAATACCACTTTGGTAATGATTTTCATAATCGAATTCAATCAGAACTGTATATTGATCTCATATTCCTTGGAACTCCAAAATATAAGTTCTAAGCATATCTCAAACATTTAAGACTGTTGGTAATTCAAAGATTCAGGCACTTGATTCTACATCCTTAGTCGTTAAATGTTGTTTTGACATATTCCTACTAAGATGTATAGCATAGGTTGTTATGTGTGCTTTCTCTAATAATCTCTTTACTCAATCATCTTTATCAGGTACACATACTTTTTACTACAATCACAAAATATTTTGTTCCAATTCAACTCAAAATTCAAATTCATTTCCAATTCCTCAATAAGATTCACGAATTTTGAATCCTCACTTAGGGCTTTTCTGATCCGTTCATATAAAACTAATCTTAACGTCAATATAGTTAATATAACTTCATTTCGCCCCAAATTCAACTCAACATTCTATGTTCTTTATTATAATAGGTTTAGTAACCTCAATATCTGAATTTGTGCTATATTGCCATCAGATTTTTGTTCAATGCATCCGATTATATCTTAATCTCTAGTGTGAAACATCCCTATATATTGTATAACCTTCAGATCCAAATGAAAATAGCTAACACCGATGTTGTCATTAATTGGTGTTTTACTTCCTCAAAATTCTTTTTACATTCATCAGTCTATCTGAATGACACATTTCTACTCAGAAGTCTTGTCAAAGGGCTAAGACCAGTAGAACCCTTCGACAACCTCTGGTAATATCCAATATCCAGATAAATCTAAAAAACTCTAAATCTCACATATATTCCTCGAAGTTTCTCACTTCATCATTTCCTTCATTTTCCTTTTTAAGTCTACCTATATTCCCTATCCAAATATTATATAACTCAAAATGCCATCTATGATCATGTTCACCAATTTATCCAAGTAAGGTTGAAACACTTTGTTCATTAATGTCATATATACTGTCAGGAATTTATCAGCCCAAATAGGTATCACTATTAACTAAAAGCGCCCACAACTATTTCTTGAAATTCTTAAGTATCTTATTCCTTAAATGGGGTAATTTTTATCTCTAAATTTGCTTCTTTTCTCAAATGATTTTCTCTATTCATTCAATTTTCTCTGATTTCTTATCGACTTATTCTAATATATGTCCATTCGTACTAGTTTGTCCACACATTTCAATTTATTCACAAGCCTTAATTTTCTGAACATAACCGTAAAATTTAACTTGTACTTTTCGAATATACGAATATAGAGCACAATTTGGACCTAAGTTCCTTTAGCAATAATAAAATATCATCCTAATTTCATGAACCTAAGAATGTAAATGGTTTTCCTTTCATCAACAAGATACATGTAATCTCTATAGGTAGTATTTTCAGCTTCTTATGCTTGAGTCTTAATTAGAAATGGGTTTCTAATAATCACTTATGATTTATTCGATATTCATTCATTCATAGAAATAAACCATCTGATCTACTTGACCTAATTTGGTGAAAATCTTCTTCGAAAGAAGATTTCTTGTTACTACCATCTATACTGTTCACGTAATCCTTATCAATCAACTATTTTCATTATTACTTATCAGCCATTCTTAGTATCTCAAGAAGATCAATTTCAACTATTCATAATATCTCAGTAAGATCAATTTCTTTCATAACTTATAAGATCATAATATCCTTTATAATAAAGCTCAGTGAAGCAGTAAGCATATTCATTTACTCTTATACCTTGGTATATACCATCAAGATCATTTCATCTTATCTAGAGATGTATTTTCGACAAGTCACCAATTAATAACTTATGCTAAGGATACCTTAATCTCAATTAGCAGCACCTCTCCTTTTATGCCAGCCCACGATCGTGACAGAAACTTCTGGGACTGACCATGATTGTGGTGATACAGCTACAATCATGACAGAACCAGATTTTTACCAGGCGACGATCGTGGGGTGAGGGCCACGATCATGACAGAAATTTATTTTTATCAGGTCACGATCGTGGGGTGAGGCCACGATCGTGCTCTACACTTTCTTCCTCATTTCTTCCACGCATTTAACACGTATACTAACATCAATTTCACTCCAATTTTCTAAAATTTACCTCTTCTAATTCTACATCATTTCATAATAATTTAACTACCATATTGATTGCATTAACTCTCAAAACTCTAATCATTTTATTCATTAAATTTTTTTAATCACATTCATATATAAAATCCTATCTTATATGCATTTGTAATTTTCTCCTTACTACATATCATTCATCTCATGTAAAGTCGTTCACGTCTACTTCATTCCCCTTTTATTCTCTCCTCATTTTTATCTCATCTTCGAATTGTCATTTATTTCATCTTCCATATATATACTCTCAATCAATTAAAAAATTATAGAGGCATAAACATTATGAAACTCTAATCTTAATTCCACAAACATATTCTTATACTGAATCATAAATTCTTAAACGATAATCAAACAATCATTCCAAGCCCAACTTCAACCTCTCAAGATCATAGAAAATTTTGTTTTCATTCAACTTTGCTTATACACTTTAAATTTTTTCATTTATACCATATCTATATTTTCCTCAATCAATCCACGACAATATATTGATATCATGTTCAATGATACAACCATACATACAAATGTAGTGAATCTTGATCTATCATATTGAACCAGATACTATTTCAAATTTCTAGATATTTACAAGCTTTCATTTTCTTACATTTTAACATATCATCATTCTTATCACTATTTCTATCAGCTTAAACTCTTAACAAATGATCATGAGTGTAACTCATTTAAATACGACTCAGACTAGGGATTAGTTGTTACTGCATGCTATGACATGTCTAAAATGTATGTACCTTAACATATAATTTGAAAAATGCCCATGTAAGATATTAAATCTGGGCTTTGATACCAAATTGTAACACCCCACTCCCTAGGGCATATTCCCGAACACACAGACGGTATTCGAGAATACACTCTACAAGGGTGGTGTGCTAAGACGATCAGTCAAACTCAATACAAATTTGTCAAACATCACACGCATGTTACAGAAAACCAATAATCCATTTCGATTCATTTATTCATAACATTTTCATTTAGAAGCATCACAAATAATAAACATATCATCAGAATTTTAATAATTATTTTGGGACCATTACAAATACAAAACACTTTTAGTCATAATGTCAATACAATACAGAATCATTTATATACACATTGTATAGTACTTATGAATACACACTTTAATTCAAAATAATGAAAATATATATGCAGACGCAAACTGATCCTGACCTCTATCTTTTATCTAAATGTAGTGGTTAGACTCCAATTTGTCTAACTGGAGATCTTTGAACTTGAAAAGTCAACGTTGCAATTTTTGTGAGTTTTACAAACTTAGTGAGTTAACTATCCTCGATGGTTCACTCATATCATATAACATATCAATACTTATAATCACATAATTCACATCATTTCATTTATCATTGTTGGACCCCGTCTCTGGAGTCTAACTCGTGCTTGCTATGATACCAAAAGTGTTAGACCCCGTTTTCGAAGTCCAACTTGCATGCAGCATAACCTAATACGTGATGCTTATCTCC
>JAOQMS010043252.1:0-12129 GCA_027563885.1 Erythroxylum longipes
TAATGACATAAGCCTAATACTATTCATGGAATGTAAATCACATTACATAAACAATATACATGCATATATAAAAGAATGCCTCATAATATATTATTAATAAGTCAGAATGTCAGTACAAAAGTCACATAAGACCATTGGCCTAGGAGACATTACTAACATTATGACTAGGTAGGAGGCAAAAGACTCTCCGCATGTTGTTGCAGGTGCGCTAGTTATTTATGAGCATGAAGCATTTGCATTGCTAGATCCAGGGTCTACGCATTCATTCATCGCACTGTATTTGACATCTAGGCTATATTGTGATAGAGAGTTATTACAGTATGGACTAGAGGTGAGTACACCAATAGGTAGTACTGCAGTTATAGGGGAGGTTTGAAAGAGATGCTTGATACGAATTGATCAAGCAGTTTTGGAGGCGGACTTAATTATATTACAGTCGAGAGAGATAGATATTATCCTAGGCATGGATTTGACTTATTGCTCATAGAACTGTCATGAACTGCTAAACCAAGGAGGTAGTATTAGAATCTCCTGGTCTGCCGAGAGCAGTTTTCAGAGGGATTAGTCAAGCAGTGCCAGCCAGGATGATATCCTTCATAAGAGCATTGAGGTTGATGCAAGGAGAATGTGAGGCTTATTTGGCCCACATCATTGATACTAGAGTTGAGCAGAATGTGCAGGACATTCCCGTGGTTACGGAATTCTTGGATGTGTTTCCTGCTGAATTACCTAGCTTACCTCCAAATCAGGAAACAGAGTTTATAATTGATTCAGTTCCAGGTGTTGCTCCTATATCTATTCCTCCATATACGATGGCACATAAAGAACTAAAGGAGTTAAAGGCTCAATTATAGGAGTTGCTGGAAAAAGGGTTTTATTAGACCCAGTGTTTCACTGTGGGGAGCTCCAGTGTTGTTTGTAAAGAAGAAAGATGGGACTTTGAGGTTATGCATTGATTATAGGCAATTGAATCGGGTGACAGTGAAGAACAAGTACCTGTTGCCTAGGATTGATGATTTGCTTGATCAATTGCAGGGAGCTCAGGTATTCACTAAGTTGGATTTGAGATCAGGGTACTATTATTTGAAGATAGCAAAGGTTAATGTGTCAAAGAGTGCATTCAGAAGCAGGTATAGGCACTTTGAGTTTTTAGTAATGTCGTTTAGGTTAACTAATGCCCCAGCAGCATTTATGGCCTTAATGAACAAGGTGTTTCAGCCCTACTTGGACCACTTTGTGATAGTATTTATCGATGATATTTTGGTGTATTCGAAGAATAGAGAAGAGCATGCCAAGCATTTGAGAGTGGTTCTGCAGATTATGAGGGAGAAGCAATTGTATGCCAAATTCAGTAAGTGTGAATTTTAGCTAGATCAAGTAGTGTTTCTGGGACATATAGTGACTGGAAAAGGCATACAAGTGGATCCAAAGAAGATAGAGGCAGTGATGAATTGGGAAGCTCCGCGAAATGTATCAGAAATATGAAGCTTCCTAGGATTAGCAGGATATTTGTCGAGGGGTTTCTTTGATCTTAACCCCTCTGACAAAATTTCTGAGGAAGAATGTAGTATTCAGATGGAATGAGCAATGTCAGAAGAGCTTTGAGGAGCTGAAGTGTCGGTTGACTACGGCACCGGTGTTGACTATTCCATCAGAGACCAAAGGATATGTGATATATAGTGATACTTCGCATCAAGGATTAGGATGTGTATTGATGCAGTATGACAAGGTGATTGCCTATGCATCTAGAAAATTAAGGTCTCGCGAGATTAACTATCCGGTACATGATTTAGAGCTTGCTGCAGTTGTCTTTGCTCTAAAGATATAGAGACACTATCTATATGGGGAGACATTCTAGATTTATACCGATCATAAGAGTTTGAGATATCTGCTGAGTCAGATGGAGTTTAATATGAGACAGAGGAGATGGCTAGAATTGTTGAAGGATTATGACTGCACAATTGATTATCATCCAGGGAAAGCTAATATGGTGGTTGATGCTTTGAGTAGAAAGTCTAATACTAGTATAGATTAGATTCAGACATCGAGGTTACCTAACTTGATTCATTTGAGAGCTCTGAATATGGAGTTAAATCTGGAGCAAGATGAGGCCTTGATCGCTACATTGAAGTTGAGGCCGATGTTACATGATAGAATTAAAAAAGTCCAGAGGAAAGATCCTGATATGGTGAAGATTATAATGAAAGTAAAGATGAGTCCGGATTCCGATTTTGAGTTGAGGGATGAGACCTTGTGGTTGAAACAGAGGCTATGAGTGCCTAATGTTGATCATCTGAGGAAAGAAATTCTAGAGGAAGCTCATATGGCCGCCTATGCTATGCATCCTGGTACTACCAAGATGTATAACACGTTGAAGCAACATTTCTAGTGGCCTGGAATGAAGAAGCAAATGACGGAGTATGTTTCTAAGTATATGACATGCCAACAGGTTAAGGCTGAGCATCAGGCTCTAGTACGAAAGCTACATTCATTGCCTATTCCGGAGTGAAAATGGGAACGAATTACTATAGACTTTATCATGGGATTACCTAAGACTCCGAGGCAGGACGATGTTATATGGGTTGTAGTGGACCGATTGACTTAGTCGACCCATTTCTTACCAGTGAGAGAGAATAACTCACTAGATCAGTTGGCCCGGAGATATGTGAAAGTAGTTAGATTGCATGGGGTTCCAGTGTCCATTGTATCGGACAGAGATCCCAGATTTACTTTGAGATTCTAGAAGAGCTTATAGTCTGCTATGGGTACTAAATTGAACTTCAGTACAACATTTCATCCTCAGACAGATGGACAAAGTGAGAAGACAATAAAAACTGTTGAGGATATATTCAGATCTTGTGTATTGGAGTTTTAAGGAGCTTGGGATCAGTATATAGTACTGATAGAATTTGCATACAATAATCATTATCACGGTAGTATCGGGATGGCACCGAATGAGACACTGTATGGCAGAAAATGTCGGTCGCCACTGTATTGGGATGAAGAGGGCTTGAGAATGGCTGAAGGCTCAGAGTTGATACAAAGTATAGTAGACAAGGTGAAGTTGATCCGAAGCAGAATTAAAGCGGCCCAACATAGATAAAAGAGTTATGTGGATTAACATCGAAGGGACATGGAATACAGTGTGGGAGACAGAGTATTTCTAAGAGTGTCACCTTGAAGAAGAGTATTGAGATTCGGTAAAAAGGGCAAGTTGAGCCTTAGGGACATTGGTCCCTATTAGATCATTGAGAGGATAGGACCTTTAGCCTATAAGTTAGCTTTACCGATTGAGATGTCTCAATTGCATAATGTTTTTCATGTGAGTATGCTCCGAAGATACCAATCGGATCCGACACATGTGATACCGGCTCAAGAAATTGAGGTTGCTAGTAATTTAAGCTATGTTGAGGAGCCGATCAAGATAGTGGGATCTCAGATCAAGTAGTTGAGGAACTGAGTCATTCCATTGGTGAAAGTCCTTTGAAGGAATCACTCAACTGAGGAAGCAACTTAGGAAACGGAGGAGCATATGAGGAGACAATACCCCCACCAGTTCGAACAATCAGGTAAGAATTTCAAAGACGAAATTTCTTTTAAGAAGGGAAGAGTTGTAACATCTCGTTACCCATGTTGAGGCTAGAATAGTAAATATGAGAGATTATTGAGAAATTACAAAATGCATTTCATGCTCATGCATAACATGACATGCTCATACCCGTGAATATTGAACTTTTGCATATTAAAATGATTGTACATGCATTCATTGACATTCCAGGTATAATTGATTTGTAAATAGGATTATATTGAGAATTGTGGTTTTTATATGTTGAAAACTGATTTGGAGAATGTATTTAGTGATGCAAAAATATTGACAAAATTTAGAAAATTCTTGAATTTTTTTGGGAAGTTTTTGGACTAGGAAAAATGCCAAGTGGCAAGACAATCGATAAATAGAAGTAGAATTAAAAGTCAAATGATAGTGGAAATTTTTATAAATGACTTTGGGATTTAATGACTTATGTCAATGAAAATTGAGAGACAATTGGAGTAGAAATTGGTTTTGAATGGACTAGTTTAATAAAAGAACCAATTTTGAGCCAATAGGGATATGACATGTGGCAAGTGACATGTGTCACATGCCAAGCAATGCGCTACCCCACGATGGTTTTAATCTTGCAAGACCATTTAATTTGTTTTCATTATTGCTTCTCTTCTTCCCATTTTCGTGGCTTTCTTCTTCTCCTTTATCTTCATTCCCACGATTTTTCTCACCCAACTATCTACACCTTGCTCTCATCTTCCATTTGCTACTCTTATCTTTTTCTCTCCTTCACTTCTCACAAAAGACCCAACCCTACCACCTTGAAGGATGATGGACGTGAATTGTAGGAGAACTTAGGGCTCTTGGTGTTCTTGAAGAATTCGAAATTAAATCACGTAAGTTATGCTTTAAATATCATGGGTTAGTGTAAATGTGACATTATGATGAGTAATTTGAGGTTTTGTTTGAATATGAAATTCCTTAGGTATTTTCATGGGTGTTTGATTTATAAAGAGGTTTTTATCAAAACAATTGAATTTAATGAGCTAATATCATCCATGACTTAATGATGTGGGTGAATGAAGAGGTAATGGAATTATGTTTTACTTTGGTATTGTTAAATAGTGTATAAAAGTGTATAAAAATGTGATGAATGAATGGATGAGTTTATGCCTTGTTTTTTTTTTTATTGTTGATGGGTTAGAGCTAGCATGATCATAAAAATGGTGTTGGAAGTGTGATGATTTATTGGTATTTGATAAGTTGTTGTTGTTGAGATGATTTTTAAGATAGAAGGTCATTATGATGAATGTGTATATGATATGTTTGGTTTTTGGTGTATATGATCAAGCATGGATTTTGAATTGTGTATAGATGATAGTGAACTCTAATTGGGGTATAAATTAAGAGTAAATGATGTGGATATAAGTTAGAAATGATAGACTAAGCAAAAGAGATGAATTAGGATGAAATTGATGATGAGGAGTGCTGGAAATAGGTTAGATGTAGTGTTTCTACTAAACATGCATCTGTAATTTAGACATATCTTACTCTAAGGATATCCAAATAGGATTATTGTTGATTTATATTAAACTAGAAATGAATGGCTACAATTGTCATGAAGGAATTGTGTTTGAATTATGTCCCCAAGAGTCTCGAATTTTGACTTGAAGTTAAGTATTGGGTATTGTCTCTGTTTCTGAATAGTAAGTAGTAAATTGTGTATATAAGACTATATTACCAAAAAACCTTATTTTCTAGGTTATAATGGTCATACAAAACTGACCTGAAAAACAGAGTTGGAAAAGCTAGGAAATGAGTTCTGTTCACTGCTTTCTGTGAAAGTTTGTCGCGGCTAACTCCTTGGTTCGCCAAGGCCAACTTGTAGGATTTTTTTAGGATTGCTCTGAGGAAAAGTTCGTCGCAGACAACTCCTTGGTTCGCCTCGGCCAACTTGCAAGATTTTATGAGGATTCCTCTCGAGAAAAGTTTGTCGCGGCCAACTTTCCTACATAACTTAAATATGTTTTGTTATTTTGATCATAACTTGTTCTATAGTTATCTGAATGGAGTTATTCTTAATTTGGAATAAACTAAAGACATAGGGCTACAATTTTTATGAAGAAATAGAATTTTAATTCTATCTCTAAGAATTTCAAATTCTGGACTAAAGTTGTTAGTTCGTTAGAAACTTAATACATAGGTGAACATTGTTTAAAGACTATATTACCAAAAAACCTTATTTTCTAGGTCATAATGGTCATACAAAATTGACCTGAAAAACAAAGTTGGAAAAGCTAGGAAATGAGTTCTGTTCACTGCTTTCTGTGAAAGTTCGCCGCGGCTAACTCCTTGGTTCGCCAAGGCCAACTTGTAGGATTTTTTTAGGATTGCTCTGAGGAAAAGTTCGTCGCAGACAACTCCTTGGTTCGCCTCGGCCAACTTGCAAGATTTTATGAGGATTCCTCTCGAGAAAAGTTTGTCGCGGCCAACTTTCCTACATAACTTAAATATGTTTTGTTATTTTGATCATAACTTGTTCTATAGTTATCTGAATGGAGTTATTCTTAATTTGGAATAAATTAGAGACATAGGGCTACAATTTTTATGAAGAAATAGAATTTTAATTCTGTCTCTAAGAATTTCAAATTCTGGACTAAAGTTGAGTACAGGACACTGTTATCGTTTAAGAATAGTCTGGATTATTTGGATTATAACTTTTGGGATACTGAACCAATTGAATGATCTTAGTGTCATTAGAAAATTAAGAGATAGGCGAACAATTTTTTAGAAGAAAGTATCCTCAAATTACTTCATTCGCATTATTATATTGGTCATGGAAAGTTGACCCGAAAGTGTGTCTTAGGAAAAATCTGAATTGAAGAAATAAGTTATGAATTTTGGTTTTTATGGTTTTATTGAGGCATAAACCATAAGTGTAAATGATACTTACATGAGTTTGAAATATGAATGATTATGTGATGAGAATAATGGAAAGATACCTGGGATTGTCATGAATATGCATGGTACGTATTTCATATTCATAAATGTGCATTAATGAATACTTATAATTATGCTAAATTGTGATATGTGTCTATTGCTTGTTATAGAGGAGCATTTGGAACGTCAACATTCAGACGTTGTCAAAACTTCGAGGCAATAGTTTCGGAAGCAAGCGGTGAGTAACCTAGGCGGTCTCACTCAATTATTGTTGCGTTAAATTCTATTTGGATGTGTTATGAATGTGATTGTGTTGATTCCGGACAATGAAGGTCCGATGATTATGATAAATGTATATGATCTTGAAGTGCTACTTGTATGTGAATGAGAAGAACTAAATGTTTCTTAACATGATTGATTGAAAATGATAGATGCATTCCATACATGAATGCATGATCAAATAATGAGAGTTATGACCTGAGTAGCCACTGAAAATGAGCTTAAAGCTCCAATGTGATTAAGAGCCAAGGTCTCACTATGTAAAATGAGCCTTGCATCCCCAATGAGCTCGGCATCCACAATGGATACGAGACAGTTTAGGCACTCGGTCACAACAACGTAATAATTGGAAAAGAGTCACATGTGCATTCCATATACTTTTTATTAAGTATGTTTGATTGATTGAAATGCAATTGTCTAACTCTCAAATGAGAATGTGATATGTGATATTATATGTAAAAATGCAATACTGTAAATCATCTGTTATGTGAAATGATATGTTGCTTGAATTGAGTGAACCATCGATGATGGTTACCTCATTTGAGTTCGCAAAACTCACTTAAAATTGTACGTTGACATTTCAGGACCGAGAGAGGATTCTAGTTACTGAGAGACTATAAAAGAAGCTTAATTCTTGTACTTTTGTAAAGAAGATATGACTCAAAGGTCGATCAACTGGACTGAAGAATTTAGTTAGATCTTTTATATTTCCTCTTTCATATAATACATTTTGTATTAGGATATGATTATGTACATGTACAGATTTTTGAAAGCTATAATGTATATACATTCAAATTTATGAAATGAAAAGAAGAAATTTGTTTTTAAAATTTGGTGACTTTCTTGTATGATAGTAGATGCCATGATTAAGTTGGATAAATTGCCATATTATAAAGTGAAAGTGTGATAGTTAACACACTGTTGTTATAGGGTATGTACTATAATGTCATAAGGGTGTTCTGGTATGTACCTTATAGCAGTGGGGGTGTTACATATAAACATTGAAAGAAACTACATTAACATGGGAATTTCAATCATAAGACACAAAATTGCATCCCAACAATTATAATCATCTCAACAATTATAATCATCTCAACAATTATAACCATTCCATACCTAAGCATACCCTCACAGATAGAATTTTGTACATCCACAAACTCAATAGGCACAAATGCTCCACTAGCATAGGACATTTGGTTAAGTTTAAAAGCATATAATGTGGTTAGTACATGAAGAAAGCCAATTAAAGCTCAAAGGGGCTTATCAAAAGTACAAATCATAAAATGGGTAGGCTATTTGGTTGATGTAGTTTGGAAAAAAAAATGCCTAATCATTTTTGTGTTAATGCATGTAACAAGAATGTGGCCTCAAATAGAAATTTAAGGTAAAGTCAGGATGTACTATCATGAAGGTCACACATACAAAAAGACAATAAGACTTATATAAATGTGTCAGTCTATAAAGACTCAAAATCTCACTGGCTTTTGTCTACCACTAGTTACTACTTTTCTAAAGATAATGCATATCGACCAATCATAAGAGCAAAAGTACACGTTAAAGTTGTCATGAAATTCTCTAGTCAATTCATTTTATAATTATAACTATATATAGTCCTAGAAGCAATAGAAAAATGAGAAAATGTTTATTTGTTTGTTTTATTCTCTCTCATTTTGATTGCAAACTTAAAAGTAAGTAAGAAATAAACAAACTTAAAACACACATGTATATAAAAAGAAATGCAGAAATGTAAAGAAAAGAAATTAACTCCCCTTAGGTTGCCTCCCAAAAAGCGTCTTTGTTTAGTGTCATTGGCTCGAATCCATACTTTCCTCACATGAAAAAATTATGATCTTCGGGTGTGAGCTTCCTCCACACAAGGTTTTTCTGGATAGGGCCTTAGTTGATAATCTTTCATATTCAGCATATGCCCTATCTTCAGATTCTTAATCTCTACTGAATCGCCACACTCTTAAAATATTTGGAATGTCTCTTGACCCTTTTCTTCCTCGTTCAATTTCTCCAACCCACTAGGTAAAGATAAAGAGTTAATCTTAACAACAAATTAGAACTCAGTATTTACCTCCGAGCTAAAAAATGTATCCTTTTACACTTCAAGCTCCTTTTCCACTTCTTTGACACAAGCAATTCCTTTAGTAGTCCACTCAAGATTCTCAAGCTCCTCTTCACCCTGTAAGGTCTTTGAATGTCCCTTCAGTACACCTCGGGTTGAGATGGTTGCTTCAGTTTGCTTTGTGATTCAAAGTGGTCAAGAGCTTTCGTCATCCGACCCATCTGACTTGTCATGTTCTAGATTCTAGAAATTGTATCTTGGTGGACTTGCACCATATCATCATAAAACTACTGTACACTCTGTTAAATACTGTGTTGAATTTGAAGATTGTTAGCAACGATAATATTAAGAAAATGCTCCAAAGATGTACCTGAGTCATGATAAGAAGCTTC
Source organism: Erythroxylum longipes (assembly GCA_027563885.1). Classification (NCBI taxonomy): domain Eukaryota; kingdom Viridiplantae; phylum Streptophyta; class Magnoliopsida; order Malpighiales; family Erythroxylaceae; genus Erythroxylum; species Erythroxylum longipes. Next base: position 9,227 of record JAOQMS010043252.1, read on the forward strand.
TGGTATATACAGGAATTGTTATGCATCATATAAACTATCATGGAAGTAATTATGTTGATTATCTCATCCATAGCTAAAGTTAGGTTGATCAGTCCAAACTTGGTTATAAGATTGAGAATATGAGTTATATAAGAAAATACTTCCATCCATGAATATTTTTTTAACATAATAAACACTAAACAAAAAGTGAAAAGATTATGAAATAAATACAAAGAAACTAATTAAAAACAAATATGCAGAAAACACCAATTAAAATCAAGAAAAAAATCAAAGCGCCACACTCCTCAACAACAACATCAAAATTGACAACAGCGCATCATAACGCTATGCAAAATAAACTAGACCTACTATTATAGCAGTGATGAGTCTAGGTCGATCCTATAGAGAGTGTTCAGTTAGCTTTTGAAATAAAAATAACTAGTGTTTAGGTTATAGGGGGAGTTTGTTTGGTTTGAAATAAGAAAATAAAAATGAAACTAAGCTAATAAAAACAAATTAAAGGAAACATGCAAAAATGATGAAAGTGATGAATTTGTTAAGAATTCGGTTCTTTGATTCAATCTCATCCTACACCCAATTAGACATATTTTATTGAATTGTTGTTTATACCTCTCTTAGCAACTATTAAGCGTAAATTAACAATAAGCTCTATTAACCCCCGTTTTTCTTTAAGTCGTGTTTAATTAGGAGACACTCGTTAATTAAACCTAGTCATCAAATAACCTAGAACAAGCTCTCTAGATTTAGTTGGATAGCTGCATTACAAATTAGAAAAACGGATTAATCAAGGAAACAACCATACTAGCTTGGGTCATTTAACCTAAGTTATATTATCCCTATTGATTACGAACTATTAGTTGCTACAAATGAATTTTAAATATAACAATTACGTATTCTATTGAAATTCTAGCAATAAGTTATCACATAAAAATAATCAAATAGAGTATTCAATCATTCTCACATAACACCTAAACATTAAACATAGGATAACACAATCTACCCCTAAGATAAAGAACAACAAACAATGAGAGAAATGTTTAACCGGGTCGTTGGCGTCAATGACACCTCCAAACTGGCGTTGGAATGTCTAGCCCTCTATGGGTCTCCAAAGTAGCTCCTCTATTACCCTTGGTTCCTCCTGAAATCCTTCAGATGTTTCTCCAAGTCTGAAGGGTTTCTTGACCTCATTATTCTCCTTCAATTTTGTCTTATATACCCACTTCACACTAATTGTAAAGGTTTTTGTAACAAAATAAAATTTATACATTTGATTAATATAAATTATAATTTTAGATATTATTACAAAGTTACCTAAGATTTTGGATTTACAATATAAGTTATCCCTTTTATTTATTTATTATGTTATGATATTTAAACATAAATATAGACAACTTTTAAAGATAAATAAAATTTTAAATATTTTATCTAAATTTTGATTTATTCAAATAAAGATGATCATTCATTATCTTCATTCTAAAAAAATTAGAATTTAGAAGAGATAAAAATATGTACAAAAATATTATTTTAACAAAATAAAATATCAAGAAACATCATTAAAGCTTGTAAGATCTTACTGTCGATACTTAATTTGTCTGTCATGCTTAACTTATGTTCCAAACTCAAAAGGTTTTAAGTAGTCAGCATCTTGTTAGTTAGCAACAGGCAAATATAATGATCTTTGATCACATCCATTTGCATGTGACATAACCTCGAACAAGAATACCTACTTTTCTTTTAACTTGGTCAACTATTCCAATTGCAGTAGAATATGCCACTCACTGATATATTAATATGTAAATCTATATAAAACACCTTGAGCATATATCATATCGCAACAAAACAGAATGACTGACCATCGAACTAATGTATATCTATTAAACAAGAGAGATGTCTCTTTGAATTAGTGTTCCTTCCAATTAAAAAGTGTTGCTTCATTTACATTGTCAGCATGCAACATCCTTCTTCCATTTGGCATTTCACCAGCTAACTGCCCTTTATATATAGTTAAGTCTTCTGATTCATTTAATTCTGACTCTCGTTTCTCCTATTTAAACCAATAAAATTTGTGCCATTAGTGAATAAAAAGAAACCAACGAAGTGGTTGTGTTTATATATAAGCCATGTCACACGTAATCTTTTTCATCAAGCACCAGAAAGGTCTGAATTATGGAAGATGATAACAGACCGAACTTTAACTGCATCGGGTGGCCACAGAATGATGTCGAACTTAGCGAAGCTCCGTCGAGAAGGCTATCGTATTCAGTATGCAGTGAAAATGACGTTTCTGTGAGAAGTGACAAGATGACAACATTATCAACAAGAGGCAATATGACACCGATGACGATGGCTATTCCAAATACGCCTGCATTCTCACTGGGGATGACGTCGCCGGAAATTCGTCATAAGATAGAGAATACGTCGCCGGAAACAGCAAGGCACGTGGCTCTGAGGATGTACGAGAGCATGAAGAGACATGGACTCGAGGAAGAGGCTGGCAAGGCAGTTGGTAGACAGCATGATAGTGGTACTCGTGAGATAGAGGAGAAAACACAAGGTGTAGTAGTAGATAACGGAGAAGATGACAGAAGGAAGAGTGAGGAGCTTATGGGAATGGATTATTTGTTGAAAGATGGTTTTGTTAACTATCTGCGTGATATGGCCAAGATCACACCACCTATTCCCCAACAGGTAATCAATCCTGTCACTATGTTTTCTTTTCTAAGGTAAATGATCCAAATTGTAATGCATGCCACAATTCATCTTTTGCATCCAATAATATGCAAATAGCTTAAAAGTGGGAAACTAGTAGCGAAAATGGATTTGTGGACACACAAAAAAACGTTTCATTTAGTTCCATATATAAAGGAATACACAACATTCAAAATAGAGTTATGCAGAATACA
>JAOQMS010043253.1:0-12126 GCA_027563885.1 Erythroxylum longipes
TTATTTCAATTTTATTGATGTATAGAATTGGGATAGTCATTGAGAATAGGATTGTCGAATATTGATATTTGTCTAAACTCACCTTCAGGGATTTTCTTTTTGAGATTAATGAAATTTGATTTATTGCATTTTTATTGAATTATTTGTGATTCAATTTTTGCACTTCATAATTTGGTAACAAACTGAGAGAGTGAATCAAGTGAAAATCATTAAATTGCGCTAAGGAGAGTTAGGTAGTTTAATAAATTAAGAATTGAAACAAACCGATAAAATTGTGTAATGAGAGATCGTGCATTAGTTTCCGGTAGGCTATTGGACAATTTCATATCTAATTTAGGTTTTGGGTAAATTGTGAACCTAGAGGTTGGAATTCTATAATCTAAATTAGGGCTTATAAATTATGGTTAAAGATTATAACTCAAAAGAGAGTAATCCACCCTAGGACTGTCTAGACCTAATAATTCATTAACTTCATAATCAATTAGGTTTTTGTTAAGGTCGGATTAAAATATCCTTTCTCTCAATTGGTAGTTCCTAGGTTGATTATTGACTTGGTTATGCAATTTCTATCTTGTTTATAATTTAAAATTTAATTCTTGAAATTGAGTTCTTGATTGAAGAATTTCTGTCTTAGTTGTTTATTTTGAATTTTTGCGAATTTGAGTTGAGTCTTAGATTTTAGGAAGATTATTCCTCCTCGTAGGATCGACACCTTAGGTACTACGCAGACAACCCATGCGCTTACATTATTATCAAGGTTAAAAATATTAAAACTTTGTCATATAAGAACCTACGATAATAAAGGCAAGTAAAATTATAATTGATTCCAATCTAGCAACAACTGCATAAGTTTCCCTAAAATTAATGCGTTATTATTATTTATAACCTTGAGCTACAAGTCTAGCTTTGTTTCTTACCACCTTACCATTTTCTTTAGGTTTGTTTCAAAATACCTATTGAGTCCTAATGATTTCGAGGACAAGGTACTAGATTCCAGACTTTATTTTTGTCAAATTAATTTAGCTCATCTTTCATGGCTGAAACCTAATTTTCGTCAGTAAGAGCCTCTTCAAATGTCTTTGGTTCTATTTATGAGATGAAAGCTATAAAGTTATTCTTGAACAATGATCTTGTTTTTAAACTTTCAAAGGGATCTCCTAGAATATATTGATGCATATCAAGACCTCTCCATTCTCTCATTGTTTTTCATTACAAAGGCTCCTACTGAGCTGAAAAAGACTACTTTGTTCTAGCTTCAGAGGGGCCTTCTTGAATTTGTAATTCTAAAAGTATTATAGTTTGATTCTCCGATGCATTTTTAGGTACCAATGGATGTTCTTCATCATCTAAGTCAATTGCTGTTGTCAAAAGTAATGCTTCATCAAATACCACATGTATCAATTCTTCTATCTTCTTTGTTTTTTTATTATATACTCTGAATCCTTTAATAGCGATACTGTAGCCCAAAAAGATAGCTTCATCTGGTCTCGCATTGAACTTTCCAAAGTTGTCTTTTCCATCGTTTAGAATGAAATGCTTGCAGCCAAATGCTTGAAAGTAAGCAACATTATGTTTTCTTTCGTTCCACAACTTATTAGGAGTCTTTTTTATAATAGGTCTTATAAGACATCTGTTAAGTACATAACATGTTGTGGATACTACTTCTGCCCAGTATCCATGAGGTAGTCCACTTTCATGTAGCATGGTCTTAGCCATATTAACCAAAGTTATGTTCTTTCTCTCTATGACTCCATTTGACTGAGGCGTCCTTAGATAGGAAAAGTTGTGAGTTATACCATTGTTGTCACAGAATTCTTCAAACTTTCTGTTATCAAATTTTCCTCCACCAACGCTCCGAATTGAAGTGATCCAGTACCCTTTTCTATTTGAATTTTTCCATAAAACTTCTCAAACACTTCAAAAGCATCATCCTTATTTGATAAGAAATAAAGCCATATAAATATGGAGTAATCATCTACCAAAACAAAACTGTAATGTTTACCACCAAAATTTTGAGTTATAGTGGGACCAAATAAATCCATATGCACAAGTTTACGTGGTTGGCTAGTAAACACAATATTTTTAGGAGGAAAGCTACTTCTGGCTTGTTTGCCTTTTAAACAAGCCTCAGAAATTTGCTTGCTTTCAAATTTTAAGTTCAGTAGTCCTCTTACTAACTCGTTTTTGGACAATTTTGATACAATTCTTATGTTGGCATGTCCAAATCTTCTGTACCAGATAAACGAATCCTTTTTTCAGAGAGACAAAACACTTAACACTTTATGAGGACATGTCTTCCAGTTGAGAACAATATATAATATGATTTCTAGGACCAACAAACACAATATTATTATTACGAATATTGAAATTTTCATAATGAGATGAATAGAAAATGACTTTGTAACCTTTATCACATAATTGACTTATTCTAAGCAAGTTATGTTTCATACCATCAACAAAAAGAAAATATAGAGGTGAAGTCAGAATCACCATTTTTACCAATTTCAGTGACCTGTGCTTTGTTTTTGTCTGCAAAGACAACATTGCCTCCATCTTTTCCTTCAATGTAGTTGAAGTGTGATATGTCATGTGTCTTGAACAACCATTATCAACTATCCATTGATTCTCCCTTGTCTCTATTTTGAAATATATCTGCAGAAAGCATTATCTCATTTTAGGTACCTAAATTTTTCTAAGTCCTTTCGCATTAGTGGTTTAACCTTTCGGTCTCTAAACATACATCTGAGATAATTTTTTTAATGAAAATTATGAGAATGACTAATGTGGCTATGTTCACTACAGTAATCGTACAAAATAGATGAATGATAGTTGTTAGGATTTTTGTTACTTATCATGTTCCTACTGTTTTGGCTATAGCTACTGCTAGATTTAACAAAAAAATTTCTACGGCCTGATATTGTTATTTTCATTATATCCTATTATAGCCTTATAAAAATGTATTTACCATTACCAAGCAATGCATCAATATTCTTCCTTCCATTAATGAAAATTTCCCGATCTTTTTCTAGATATAAGGTCTTTCCAGCACTTTTCTCCTTTTCAAGTTATAAGGCGGTGACTTTTTCTTCTTACTATCTTACCTTATCATAATCATTTTTTAGCAGCGTATTTTCCAACTTAGCTACTTTTTCTTTCAGAACTTTCTTTTCAGAAACCTTTTGCTTATAGTTAACCTGAAGAGACATATTCCTAGTTTCCAAATTCTCATTCGCAGATTCCAATGATTTAATCTTACTCTTAAAAGATGCATCATTGTTCTTGGATTTCTCAACTTCTTTGAAATACTTCACTGTCAACCTTTTGTACTGATCATACAATTCATGATACACATTTTTCAATTCATCAACTTCAATATTAGAGTCAGAATAATATACCTCATCGTCTCCTGATTCAACCATAAAGAAAACATTGCTGACTTCTTCTGGCTCTTCTTCTTCAAAGTTTTCAGAATCCTCATCCGACCAGGTTGCAGTCATTGCTTACTTTCTGGATTTCCTATTCTCTGACTTGTCCTTTTGAAGAAGAGGACATTCTGGTCTTGCATGTCCAGGCTTCTTGCAGTGATAACATATGATTTGATTGTTTTTTGTATTGTTATTGTTGTTGCTACCTTTTGATAGGAACTTGTTGTTTCCAGCTTTCTTCTTTCCTTCTATTTTCTTCATCAACTTCTTTTTATAGAAGTGGGCATATTTTTTGACCATAAAGTTGAAATTGTCTTCTCCATCTATTTACAACTCAGTGTCACTTTCATCATTGTTTTATTTGTCAGGTGGTTTTAGTGCCATTCTTTTTCTGTAGGAGGATCCTTCATCTCGCCTAAGTTCAGTTTCATGGTTCATCAAATTTCCTCATAGCCAATTGAGTGAAATAGTTTCTAGATCCTTTGTCGTTTCTAGAGTTGTCACCTTAGGTCTCCATTCCTTTGGTAGTGACCTCAAAATCTTCGTTACGAGCTTGTCATTGGGATATATCTTTCCTATGTTCTTTAAGGTCGCGATGATGTTGTTAATGCATTCGGAGAATTCATCTATGGTCTCTCCCTGTTTCATGCCAATAGTTTCGAATTGATGCACTAAAAGACTTATTCTATGCTTCTTTACCTCATTCATTTCTTCAAACATGACTTATAGTTTGTCCCACATTTCTATTGCTGTTGAGCAGTAAGATATCTTTTCATATTGTTCTGGGACAATGCACATATTAGGTGATGTTTTGTCTTAGTGTTTAGTTATGCATTTTTCTTGTCAACATTAATCTATACTTTTACGTTATCGGAAATAGGAATTGTAGCTCTAACTTTAATTGCTTGTCATACTTTGATATCTACAGATTGGAGATATATAGTCATTCTCTCTTTCTAGTATGAGTAGTTGTTTCCATTGAAGCAAGGAGGCTTTAAGACAGATTATCCTTCAAAACTTCTCAAAGTATTTTCCATGATCTATCACGTGTTGTAAAACACAAAAATGTAAAATCTTGCTCTGATACCGAATGATAAAGTAAACACACGCAAAAGGGGGGTGAATTATGTGTGACTTAAAAAAAAATTTGCAAGTTCTTTCAATTCGTATACTAAACAGATCCTAGTTAACGAATAAAAATAGTAGGAGCTTGTCAGACAATGAAGTCTTTTAAATGACAGGAGCTTGTTAAGCAATAGGAGCCTTTTGTAGGATAGGACCTACTTAAATAAAAGGATCCTACTGAATGATAAATCATATTAAAACAATTTAAAAACAGAAGGCGCCTGTTAAAACTGAAAAGAACCTCTTGCAAGTTTAAAATAGAAGGAGCCTGTTATCCTCTTGCTAAAATAAACACACACACACACACACACAATATAACGCAGATATTTCAAAGTTAAGAGAAAAGAGAGAAGGACGCAATCAATTTATACTGGTTCCGTTTACAACCTAAGCTTACGTTCAGTCCCCAAGTATCCAACTTGAGTGTTTCACTATAAAATCAAGTAGTAATTTAACGAGCCTCTCTAATCTCACAAGTTAATATTTTTCAAGGTTCTTCAACCTTCCACACTGGTAGAATTTCACTAGCCTCTACAAGCTCTCAAATAAAAATAAGGTTTGCTCGATATGAGCTTCAATAATCTCTCTTAACAAAATTTCACTTTCTAATGCAGAAGAGAAATTTTTACGAGGATATCACTTTTAAGAATGTTTATGCTTTTAATGAGTTTTCATAATATAGCTTCATAAGCTTCTGTATCGTTCAATCCTTCTTATTCATAGTTGCATTGGCTCTTCCTTAAATAGGCATTTCCTTAATTAGCCATTGCTTCATTTGCATCCTTAGTCAATTGGATTTATTTGAATCTAAATAATTTCGAATTTTATCTTGGCTAAAATTCTTCCAATGATCACGGAGCTAATATGTGACCTTCATAATTAGTATGTTCCTTTCAAATAAACCATTTCTAATAAGGTAAGTTCAAAAAGAAAGTTCCTATAAGAAAGGAAGCGTATTTCTTATGATTTTATTTCCATTTGAGAATTAACTTGGTAACAATAAAAGGAAATAAATCCAATTTAAATTTTGAAATATTATATCGCTATCATCAAAATTGTTAAAATATAAACCTTGAGCTAATATAAAAGTCACAACTTTGTGTTACATATGGAGGAAAAATGGTAACTTCATTATGTTGTTACAATCAAGCTCTCAAACATTCCAATCTAAGCTGAATAGTCTAACACTATAATCATTAAAATATATATATAGGAAGGTTCTAAAAGGAATCTGAGATTTAGTTCACACTTCCATAGTCATTATCCCTTAACAATCTATAAGAGTAATCCACATGCCATTATGGATGTTCAAGAACTAAAAGGTTATTATGATCTTTAAACTGTCCTAAAATAGGCAAAAATAATAAACAAACATGAACTTAACCAAGGACAACGTTTGCCATAGCTAGAACTCAGTAATCTCTTATGTCTCCAAAGACAGGATCGGTTAAAAATAAATAACATGCATAAGAGTTATTTACTAATTTGCTACTATTCTGTGTATGGCTAGAAAATGATCTTGTATATCTCTCCTATAGGATCTATGATTGTGAGGATACTTGGATTGAAACTTGACGGATTCTGTCAAATGACTATTTGTTTTTTGTCTTAATCACAAGTGATACGGGACATTTCATAATTGCCATATGAAATTGACACGTACCTCATATGATAACCTTCTAGGAAGGAGAGATTGTTGATGGCAAGAATTACACTTTCTTCATTGGAAAACAGGAAGCAACTTATGCTCGTCTACTTTGAAAGATTAATGTAGGATAAATTCTACCTCCTCGTTCTTATTAAATGAGTATATAACAAATCTAATATTGTTGTTGAAAACATTCCTAAATATCATGGATTAGAATGACTTTATCGTTTGGATTATTTTTCTATTTTTATCTTTAAGATGATTTTATCTATTTTCATATTAGGGTGTAGTTATCCATGCCTAAGAATAAGGAATGTATTTGAGTTTTTGTTAAACTCTATCTCTAGACTCTAGCTTTATTTAAATAGCTATGCAGTGGAAGTTTAAAATTATACTCTATATAGCTTCTTGTCTCCAATTTTATAAAATAAATTTCTACTATAAGAACAACAAATTGGGATCATAGCTTTCATCTTGAGGGATCTATGAGTTGAGTGAAACCATAATATAGACTAAACACAACATCCACAACTATTGCACCTCCAATTTTTTATGGTGAAAACTATGAAGCATGGGCTATCATGATGACTGTTCATCTTGAAGCTTTGGATATTTGGGAGGCTGTAGAAGAAGACTATGAAGTGTTTCAATTATTTGAAAAATCCTAAAATGGTGCAGTTGAAGAATCACAAAGAGAGAAAGACAAAGAAGTACAAGGTGAAAACTTGTCTTTTTTTAGCTGTGTTAAGTTTGATTTTCATAAGAATTATGAATATACAATATGTTAAAGATATTTGGGATTATCTCAAATCTGAATATCAAGGTTTTGAAAGAACCAAAGGTATGCAAGTGCTCAACTTAATCAAAGAATTTGAGATGCAAAGTATGAAGGAGACAGAAATTATAAAAGGTTATGGTGACAAGTTGCTAAGCATTGTTAATAAGGTACGACTTCTTAGCAAGGATTTTCCTTACGCAAGAATTGTGCAGAAAATTCTTGTCAATGTTCCTAAAAAATATAAATCTAAAATATCTTCATTAGAATAATCTAAAATTTGTCAAGCATCTTTTTAGGAGAATTAGTAAATACTTTGTAGGAATTATAGCAAAGAAGAATGATGAGACAAGATGAGGCAGTATAAGTTGCTTTTTGTATAAAAGCACAAAACCTAGGAGGAGGCAAATACAAGAAGAATAATAAAGGGAAAAGCAATAAAAACTTGAATGCTCCAACAAGTAGCAGGATGAGGATTATCCACCTTATCCACATTTCAAAAAGACAAATCACCCTCAAAGAAAACGTAGGTAGATGCCTGATGTCAAGTGCAAAAAGTGTGGTAATATGGGGCATATGGAATGGATTTGTAGGTTTTAACCTGATGAGGTAAAGATGTCCATAGAGGAAAACCAAGAGGAGCAACTCTTTGTTATAAGTAATAGTTCCAGTGATTCTTGGCTGATAGATAGCGGCTGCACAAACCATATAACAAATGACTATAACCTCTTTAAAGATATTGATAAAACCATTATTTCCAAGGTGAAAATTGGAAATAGTGATTTTATCTCAGTTAAAGGAAAAGGAACTGTAGCTATTGAGAGTTTGACAAGTTTGAAGCATATAACAGATATTTTATATGTGCCCGACATTGACCAAAATCTACTTAATGTCACACAACTAGTTGAAAAAGGCCTCAAATTCTTATTTAAAGACAAATAATGTTTGATCAAAGATGAGAAAGGAAAAGAGGCATTTAAGGTGAAAAAGAGAGTTAAAAGTTATGATTTAAATCTGATTGAGGAGAAGCAAATAGATTTTTTAAGCACTATAAGCATTGTTGAATTTGGCACAAGAGGCTTGGACATTTCTATCATGCTAGACTGCGTTATATCCAGAAACATGCCTTGGTGAAAGGTGTGCCATTATTTAAAGAATAGTAGATGATTGTGTGGCTTGTCAATATGGAAAACAAGACAGAAAACTGTTCCTTCAAACAGCATATAGAGCAAAACACAAGCTACAATTGGTGCACACAGATGTTGGAGGACCTCAAAAAACATCATTTTAAATGGTAATAAATACTTTATTACATTTTTTGATGACTTCACCAAATTTTTCTAGATTTATTTCTTTAAATCCAAATCCAAGGTTGTTAATATATTTTGGAAATACAAAGCCTTTATGAAAAATCAAAGTGGTTGCAGGATGCATACAATAAGATCAAATACTAGGAAAGAATCCACATATGAAGTCTTTTACAGATTTTGTTAAGAAGTTGGTATTAAACACCAACTTACTGCACCTTACACGCTATAATAGAATGATGTGAATAAGAGAAAAAATCAAAGTGCTATGGAAATGACAAGGTGTATTCTGCATGAAAAGGAGTTGCCAAAAAAGCTATAGGTAGAGGCTGCAAACATTTCTGTATTTTTGTTGAATAAGCTGCCAACCAGAGTTTAATCTAAAAAGGCTCCATTTGAATCCTGGTTTGGTTACAAGCTAGATTTACAAAACTTAAAAAAAATTGTTGTCTTTGTTTTTCTTATGTGCCATAGGATAAGAGAGACAAACTTGATAAAATGGTTAAACCATATGTTTTCATTGGGTACAACAACACTTCCAAAGCTTCTAGAATTATTCAACCACAAAATAAAAAATGTAAATAAAGATGTTAAATTTATTGAGGAAAAACATTGGAACCGGAAGAAGCTAATGAAAAAGCAATTTCCAGAAGTTACATAACATTTTGATGATGTCGTAGATGATATAGTAGTTAGAGGTACAAGGCCTTTATCTAAAATTTATGAAAGAAGAAATGTTGTTGTCCTAGTACCTGTAGAATTCAAAGAAGCTGAGAAGGATGACAAGTGGATAAATGCTATGAAAGAAGAGCTCATGATGATTGAAAAAATGACATACTGGAGTTGGTTAACAGACCACAACATAAATAACCCATAAGAGTTAAACGGGTCTATAAAACCAAACTTAATGTAGTTGGTTCTATAAATAAATACAAGGCTAAATTAGTGGTGAAGGGATATGCTCAAGTATTTGGAGTAGATTTTTTAGAAACATTTGCTATAGTTGCATGCCTTGATACGATTAAAATGTTGCTAGCTTTGATTGTGTATAAAGGATCAAAAGTTTACCATTTAGATGTAAAATCTATTTGATTAAATGGTTATTTGTAGGAGGAGATATTTATGGAGTAACCAGAAGGATTTCAAGTCAAGGTAGAGGAGGACAAGGTCTATAAGCTACAAAAGGCCTAATATGGTCTTAAATAGGCCCCTAGAGCCTGGTACAACATAATTGATGATCATCTTCAAAACCTTGGATTCGTTAGAAGTCTAAGTGAAGCTAATTATATGTGAAGTAAATGGAAGCTAAACTAATCATAATTTCTATTTTTGTTGATGATTTGATTATAACAAGAAATGATGAGAAGCTAATAAACAAGTTTAAAGCTAAAATGCTCTAAGTATTTGAGATGACTAGCCTTGGCTTAATGTCTTTTTTTTGGGGGGAATAGAGGTGAACCAAAATAAAGATGGAGTCTTCATATGCCAAAGGAAGTATACAAGGGAAATACTTAAAAATTTTCATATGGAGGATTGCAAAAGTGCTACTATTATAATCAACCAAAAGGAAAAGTTCAACAAAGATGATGGAGTTGATAGGGTGAATGAACATTATCACAGAAACCTAATTCGTTGGTTAATGTATTTTCCTACAACTAAACCTGATATTATGTTTGCAGTAAGTATGCTTTCAATATTTATGCAATGTGCTAGTGAAGTACATCTTCAAGCTGCGAAAGAATTGTGAGATATATCAAAGGTACTATATATTATGGAATTAAGTACACTCACTGTCAGAATTTCAACCTTCATGGATATTCTGATAGTGATTAGGGAGGTTTAGTTGATGATATGATTAATACAACAAGTCATTGTTTCAACTTTGACTCAAGGGTATTTTCATGATGTTCAAAAAAACAAGAGTTATAGTTCAAAGCACAACTGAGGTAGACTATGTGGCAACCACAACTGTTTTTAAACTAAGCAATTTAGCTCAGAAATATCCTTGCAGATTTACATATGGAGAAAAATGAGCCGACGTAGATGTTTTTTGATAATCAAGCTGCCATTTCAATCTCAAACAATCTTGTTTTTCATGGAAGGACTAAGCATTTTAAAATTAAGTTGTTTTTCTTAAGGGAACTGCAAACAGAAGGTGAAATATGTCTACTTTATTGTAGGGCCAATGATCAAAGTATAGATTTCCTAACAAAGGAACTTTTAAAAGCCAGATTTGAAGAATTCAGAAGCAAACTAGGAGTCTACAGCTATTAAGGCAAAGAGGAGTGTTGAAAACGTGTCTAAATATCTGTAGATTAGATTAGGATAACTTTATCTTTTGCATCATTTTTTTGTTTTCATCTTTAAGATGACCTTATATATTTTTTCATATTGTGATATAGTTATCCATTTATAAGAATAGGGAATGTATTTGAGTTTTTGTTAAATTTTATCTCTAGAATCCAAGTTTATTTAAAGAGCTTTGCAATAAAAGTTTAAAATCATCCTTTATATAACTTCTTGTCTCTAATTTCATAAAATAAATTTATGCTCTAATAACAACAATAAGAAATCTCCTAAAAGCAATACTTAATGATATGAAAATTCTTTATATCTTAAATTCACGTACATCCTAAATTTATATATATCCCAATACTTCTCCTGAAGTTGGCAGTTGCGAAAAAGATAGTCAAATTGATGCTTGCCAAATGCTTTCGTCAATATATTAGTGAGCTGATTGTAATTATGAATATTGTTGTGTGACAATGTTCCTAGACTGAATCACACACATAATGACAATCAACCTCAATATGCTTAATACACTCATGGAAAATAGGATTCAACGTAATATAAAGAGCCATTTGAGCAGAGGACCGGGATATTATGGTCTGCTTTTTTGTCTTCTAATAAATAGGAGAAGTACCTAATAAACAAAATACCTCGTCAATGATCACCAAGTGAGAGAACAACTAGCCCAATCAGAATCACAATAGGCATACGATTGGAGATCATTATCCACTCGTAGCAAAATACCCTACCCAGGATGACCCTTCAAGCAGCAAACCATTTTCATGTTGTATCCCAATGTTTCACCTAGGGCGCTTACATAAACTATGTTAGAATATGCACACAATAACTTAAATTAGTTCGTGTAATAATCAGATAAATCAACTGTCTAGTACCTTTTAGGATCATCGGGTAACCGCTCGGAAGTTAATACAAGCTAATGATTATATTTGATTAGGAAATCAGAAGGTTTAGCACCTAACAACCCATTTTAAGTGACAATATCAAGTACATACTTGCATTGACACAAGAAAATTCCTTGCAGATTTCTAGCCACCTCAATACCAACGAAATAATTAAATATTCCTAAGTCTTTCCTATAGAACTTGAAAGTGGCCAAAAATTCACCATCATTACTGATAATAATCAAATCATCAACATGAACAGGCACATGCGTAATAGCCATATTGGCCTCGGGTCTCATTACGGATTTTATGGCAAGTACGTGCCACCATTGGGATTTATTTGAAATAATAATAAATAGATTTGGGAACATATAAATAAAATAGAATATAACATTTAAATTTAATTAAAGTTTAGATAAGGAAGATTTGTGGTGGGACTTTTCTAATATAAGCAAATAGTGATTAAAATGTCATAGAATGATTTTAGACATAAAATTAAATTATAAAAAATGAATTAATATAGAAAATTAAATAATAATAATAAATATATATATATATTAAATAAATAAAATTCATAGGAGAAGTAAAAATAATACTCAACAATTTAATGAAAATTTTCCATAGCAAAAATGAACAAAGAATAAATGATTTGGGT
>JAOQMS010043255.1:0-12125 GCA_027563885.1 Erythroxylum longipes
GACGGACAATCTTACCATCGGTAAGTTTACCGACTGTATTACAAACATTCCGATGCTAAATTTACATACGGGCAAGCTACCAGTTGATAAATTTAGCGACGGAATAATTCGAACGGTCGGTAACTTTTTCGTTGATTTTACCGACGGTTTGTCTTTTCAGTCGGTAATTTTACCGACGGTATGGAAATTTTCCGTCGGTGAATTTAGCTACGGCTGAATCTCCGACGTTTTTGATCGTCGGTTTATTCCATCGGTAATTTGGTATACCGAAAGAATATTTTTCAATTCCGTCGGTAATTTCCGTCTGTAATTAACTATTTTCTTGTAGTGACTAAGAATTGTTAACTCAATTCAGTTCATTCTACAGGTCGGCTACTTAGTTTAATAATCAACAAGGTACCTTGCTTTTGAAAAAGAAACTTGTTAGAACCCTTGTGAACACACTATGGTTAAACCAGTTCCTTACTTCATTTGTTCACTTTGGTGAAAACTTAATGCCTGACCACTAACATATGCTGATTTAGAGACTCTCTAGTTTTAAATCTATGGGGGCTTCGTTTATATTCTTCAATACTATAACTGGTATGGTGGGCTTCTCTGATGTTGTTAATACCTATTGGCATACTAATGTCATTGGTTACAAAGCATATCAGTTCATGAATAAGCTCAGAGGTGTTAAGGCAATTATTAAACAATTTATGCTAGGCAGACAATCAAGTTTGCATACCCTGAAAGAAAAACTTATCCTTGCTTAGAAAAGTTGTTATCTGAATCCCCACAATCTTGAGTATCGACAGACTCAGATACAATCTTTACGGTCATATCAGGAAACTCTAAAGTTTCATAATTCAATCCTAATACAAAAGGCATATTTACAATGGTTGTAGGATGGAGACTCCAATACTAAATACTTTCACTCATTATTGCTTGCTCGAAGGAATGTTAATAAAATTCCTATGCATTTTGATAGCTGTGGGCGTTGATTAAAACAACCTCCTAGACCTAGCTCAGAAATATTTTATAGAATTAGTGAGTACAGCAGTTGCTATTTCACTTAGCTTAAAAGTTTATAGCCTACTTAAATGCAACCTTGTGCTAGATACTATGAATACCCCCCTCTCTCCTGTTATAGTTCACGATAATTAAAAGGTTCTATTTAGTTTTCACCTTTCTAAATCTTCAAGTCCTGATGGCTTTATTACTTTGTTCTTTCAGCATACATGGGACATTACTAGTGAACTACTTATTGAGACTGTTTAGGAGTTCTTCAAGTCAGCTAAACTTTTGTAAGAAATCAATCATACTTACATTTTTTTAGTCCCTAAAAAGCACATACCCACTATTATGAGTGACTTTCGGCCAACGTCCTGTTGTAATACTATCTATAATGTGATATCGAAGCTTTTAGCTGAAAAACTTAAATTAGCCATATCAGACATTATCAACCCAACTTAAGGCACCTTTATGCCTGATAGAAATATTGGATTTTATATTAATGAAAGACTATAATTCAAGTGAAAAAACTCAAAGTTGCTTATTAAAGATTGATTTTTTAAAAGCATTTGATACTATTAGCTTGGATTTTATAAGAGTTTGTCTTGAGGCTATCCAATTCCCTACTCATCTAGTGCAATTGATCATGACTTACATACAAACCTCATTTTTGAGTGTTCTTGTCAATGGCAATCCTACCAAATCTTTCAAACCAGCTAGAGGCATTCGACAGGGAGACCCCTTACTTCCTTTCTTATTCACTCTGGTTATGGAAGTTTTTATAGGCTTTTAACTAAGCTCATAGCATCCAATGGGGGATTCAAATATCATCATCTTTATAAATAAACCAATCTCACCCATATTTTATATACAGATGACCTTTTACTTTTGTGTGAAGTAGATGTCTATTTTATCAATATTATAATGAATGCTCTTAGCTTATTTGCTCAATGGCTTGGCCTCAAGTATAACCCTAGCAAAAGTAGCCTCTTTCTCTCTACAGATGTGCGAAATTTGGATGAGATAAGAAGACCCACTGGTTTTACCGTAGTTTATCATACCTTCAACTATTTAGGTGTACCTATTATATCTTCCAAGCTTAAATATCAAGACTGTATTCCCATCATTGAAAAATTAAAGTCTAGAGTTCTGGCATGGCAAAAAAGGTTTTTATCTTATACTACTAGATTAACTCTCATCATTTCAGTTCTTAGCAACTTACATATCCGTTGGACAACGCATCTAGCATTACCTAAAAAAGCTATCAAGGAGATGGACAAAATAATGAAGACCTTCTTATGGTCTGGCACAACTGATAACGCTAAGAAAACAGTCAAATGGAGTGATGCTACTATCTCGTAAAAGAAGGAAGGGCTGGGTATTATTTTTATCTCTACAATGCAAAAGGTTTTGATGTTTAAAAGGTTATGGAGATTATACACTGACCAAAACATACTGTAGATCAAATGGATTCATGAACACTAACTGAAATATACCAATTTTTGGAAGTTGGACTACTCTAGAGTTGGTTCTCCTTCGCTTAAGCAAATGATGGCTATAAGGGAGCTTATTTATCATACAACATAGTATGGGTACTGGGGATAGGACTTGGACTTGGTATGACAAATGGCTTGACATTAGCCCACTGGTCCACAAACCCAAATTACAACATATAAGAAATAGATTGCCTTTGAATGCTAAAGTTTCTTCTCTGATTTTGAATGGTGAATGGCACGGAAATTTTAGGGGATTCCAAAATCTGCTGAATTACCTTCCATAGCTTAATGATCTATAAAATGCTGATGTCATTTCCTAGTCTTTAAACTGGAATGGTACTTTCTCTAATCACTATTGTTATCAACTCTTTATTAATGAAATGGTTAACGTACCTTGGTTCAATCTACTATGGAAAATGTTGTTAGTCCCAAGGCTTCTTTCATCTCTTAGCTCGCAGTCAAGAACAGACTACAAACTAAGAGTCAATGGTATGGCAACCCTAATACAACTTATTTACTATGTAATATTGCTGGTGAAGAAAAGGATTCTTTATTGTTCCAATGCCTTATACTAAAGCTATTTGCAGTAGAATCTTGCATATGTTACCTTATAATTTTTGTTGATATAATTAGGAGCAAAAATTAAATTAGATCATTACTAATTTAGAGCGAAGGAAACCCAATGCTACTTTCTTCAAAGCAACATTTGCAATTGCCATTTATACCATATAGAGGGAGCAGAATAGTCGAAGATTTACTGATAAGAAGATAGAGAAATACCAACTTGCAGAAAGAGTCATTAACCTCACCAGAGCATGCATATATACTAAACATATGCAGGAATTTTTGTCTATGGGTATGAAGAGAATGTGGGGCTTAAAATTTGTATGTTTTTATGCTAAGGAATGTGTTAATTCCTTTGGCTATTTCCTTTAGCTTTGCTTCTTTTAATTAGTTCTCTTTAAAAGATTGGGCATTCAGCCTATAACTCATTGTCATGTTGCTTTAGTTTCATCTATATATTATTTCTTTCATTTTAAAAAAAACTAAGCAATATGCTTAATGTGAAGAAACATGGAAATTTACTTATAAAGAAAGCTTAAAGAAAGTTGAATGTAAGAATATTATTGATAGAATGTCTAATACAATGTATAAGATATAAAATATATGATTTTTATGACTTAAATCAAAATTGACATTCATAAATTTTAAACAATTGTTACAAATCATAAGAATATAATATTGCATACCCGATGCAAAAGATGTCATTATTGAAAAGAGATTAATAAACTTTATCACATTCTTGGTTTAAATTGGTTTCTCTCCCTTGACTCTTTTATAGTTACAAAAACTTATGAAAGACAATGTTTACCCTTAATGAGTAGAAAGAGGACCAATTTATATATCTATAACTTTTAGTCTAGTATGTCTATCAAGTGACTACAATAATGATTGAGATTTATTCCAATATTAATTAGGAAATGTAGACCAAATAAAACTCTTTTATTATATTAATAGTGATATTATTATATATAAAGAATATAATCATTAATCAGGCCATATTCTAACATTTTCCCATTTAGCCCAATACTTTAAACTTTGTTTTGGTAGTGTAAACATTAGGGATGCACAAATAGATCTCTTAATATCTTTATAATTTACTTCAACACAATAAACCACATAATGAGAATCATAGCATTCTTGCACTTCAACATCACATTCTTCCTTCCATATACCACATCACTTGTAATTTATCAAGTTAGGTAATATAAGTGATATATAAATAACATGAAAGTCCACATTAATATCTTATAGACAATTTTATTTCTTATTTAATAACAGTTATATGTGCACATTCATAATAAATAAGAAAATTGCAATCAAAATTTTTATTGAGATCAAAAGTGTCAAAAAGTCATTAAACAATTACCAATATAACTAAGGCCAATTCTTTGAACATGTTTCTTAAATATTTTTGGTGGAAGGCCTTTTGTTAAGAGATTTGCAATCATAAGATCCATCATAATATATTTATGATTGAATTATTTTAATCGTCAATTTTCAATTAATTGTAAGTGTATGACGTAGCTGTAGCTAGTACTAGCAAGTACAGGTTGATTTCACGAAAATAGTCGTTACTAGTAATTGCATTTCTCCTATTATCTAACCTCAGGATTGATTTCAGATTTCAATAAAGAAAATTAAAACTTAAACAATTAAAATAAAGTAGGCAGCAATATTGAACACAAAGATGAAAGAAGTCACCTAGAAAATAATCAATATCAGGAGTTAGTGTGTAGGTTATGAATCCCCTAAAAACCTTAAACAATTGAAATTTATTATGCAATTGTTTTATTGACTATTGGACCATGAAAATTCCTATCGTATGCTAATAACTCACTTGAGACTATGAACAACTAATCTTAGAATTATCAACCAATATTATTCAAGTTAAAGGTACTAATATTGCTATACCGATTTATAAATTCCACTATCCTAATCTAGAGGATTTATGTTGACCCATCTCTAAGTTTACAATCAAATCCTTTCAATTACATTAGATTTATTCACACACAGAATTTCTCATTCTCTATGTCATGAAATAAAATTATATAATAATATTACAGATCTATTAGAAAATATACCAAACATATAATTGAATCATAATGATCAATCAAAATAATTACATTAAATAAAAGAATCAAGCACGTTATAGTGCAAAATAGGGTTCATTTCATCAAGACACTAAAGATGTTTAGTTACAAATAATAGAAAACAAAATCAAACATAAAATGGAAGGAAAAAAATAGAAAACCAAGAGTTCATAATTCTAAATCTCCTTTTCTCTTATATTAAATTTTCTTGCAAGTTTGAGGTTGAAGTTGTAATCTATTAGATCTTTTTATGATTTCTTCATGTTTTCCACTTTTATAGATCAATATCGTCCCTTCTGGATGTTCTCCGTTCCTGGAATGGTCCATTATCCAAAAATTTGCTCTCCCTATTTTCCTCCTCTTACATCCTTTTATAGCTAAATTTAAGGTTTTTGAGACATACACAGTCTGAGACATGGCCTTGTATCAAACCATGTATCTCCAAAAACACTTAAAAAATCATGACTTTACATGTTTTGAGAGACTTACCCGATTAGATACCTAACCATTTATCTCCTAATTGCTTCAAATCTTCAATTTATGCCACGATTTCACCGAAATTCCTCTTTGTTTAGTCCGTAAAGGTGATTATAACCTATAAATGCACTTGGAACAAATTAAATACTAAATATATAACAAAATGAAAAAATATCAATCAAAATTTATCAAATATAGGTGCATAAATATATTCCAATATGCATTTATCAAATATCCCCACAGTTAAGCTTTTACTTATCCTTAAGCAAACCATAATTAAAATTATAAATCTTACAACATCCATCCTTCATTAATCTAGATCTTTCCATTCATAATATAAATCATCATGTCATAATAAATTAAATTATTATATAATTAGAGTCAAGTCATCCTAAAATTAACTTCCTAAGTAATGTTAATAATAATTACATCAATAATTGCATTGAAATAAAAGTATAAACCTTTACACCCTCACCAAGATTTCCCTAAATGCAAGTGTTTAAGGTGAAAAGTATGAAAACTCTCAAATTAGTGCATAATAAAACTCTTACCATAAGCTTGCAGTATTATCACATCTTCACCACTTATGTATAAACTAGAAACAAAAAAACAAAAGGTCTTTATACAGGTTGTAATGGGGCTTAGGTAAGGTATGATTAGGATAATAAAAGGTTAAATTGAATAAAATGTACTAAAGATAAATTACAAGGTCCTTGCACGTTCGAACGCATCAATTGGAACAGTAATAGTTGTTCCCTCAAGTTTAAGATTTTTCGCATGCAACAGTCTTGATGAGATTAAGTGCTAAACGTCGGTGCGAATACAGACATAAAGAAATAACAAAGATAGATAGTAAATTATCCTTAAAACACAACCATAAACATAAATCAGGAGTCAAATGCATAATTAAGACCTCACAATAAACACCTAAAGGGTTTTAGTGAATAATCACAATAGAACAAAAGAATAATCACAATAACTCAGTGAATAAATGTTCTTTGAAGGTGATGAGCACAACACAAAACCCAAACAAGTTATCTACGAGAGGATTTTGGATTGGTATTGACGGCTTGAACGAGAATGGAGCAGGGTTTTATGTTTTTGATTTTAAAAACCTAATACAAAACGACATCATTTTTCTAGTTTAGATAAACAATGTCGTTTATTGTTTACTGTAGTTATTTGGAAGTAGTATTAATGAATTTGTGACAATCTATTGTATTTAGTCAACAAACGTCAGATGTAGTGACTAATACATGGTTTGTCGCTAAAGCTTACAGGTTCATAAATAATTTGTAATAAATTTATTTTCCTATTCCAAATAAAACATAATTTGAATTAAAAATTAAATTATTCAATTGAAAACTATTTGCAAATTAATTTGTTGACCGTTCAAATAAATTAAAATTAGCTTATAATTTTTAGAAAATTATACATGTTCATTATTATAATTTCAAAAATGGAATTTAAAATATTAAACATTTAATTTTTTAATTTAGAAAAATAAATAAGAATAATTTTACAAGATATTGTAATATAATTATAAAATTATTTCTAACAAATTATATTTAAAATTAATCATTCCTAAAAAATAAGCAAATAAAGAACAATTACATATATAAGTGAGAAAATTAATTTTTCATTTTGTTATTGGTAATAGGAAAACTCATATATAATAATTAATTAAGAAAATTAAGAATGTAAGGAAAATGGTTGGGTTTTTGCGATGTTTTATATAATTGGTAGCAAAATTTGAGTGTTGGGTGACAAAATTTGTGACCGTCGGAAAAGGTTAAGGTTGAGTTATGGCAATGATTTATCAGTTTGGTAGCAAAAGTATAACATTTTGTGAAGAAATATAGGTCCATCGTGAAATGTACGGGATTTGAATAATATAACTACGTTGTTTTCTGCATTTTCTAGATGTATTGTTGACGGCTATCAAATAAGGTCGGTAAATGTTGGGCATTTCACGACGAATCGTGGTTTCATCGTCAAATGTTGCAAGGATAAAAAATTTTTTAGGTGGAACGTCATTGTTTGTGCTCCTCCCCCTAGCTCACCCCTACGTTTTCTTCCTCCTTTCTTATTGATTTTCTGCTATTTTCGTCCCTGAATACATGTAGCTTTCTCTTCTTATCTTCAGTTGTCATCTAGTGTCTCCCTAGAGTTGAACTGAACCTAGTAAGTATTTCTTCGATTTGTTGTGGGTTTGTGCTTCGTGTTGTGTTTGTTAGTAGCAAACGTAGATAAGTTGTGGGTTTGTTTGAATGGATTGAGATTGATAATTGTTGGGTGGGTGTTTAAATGTGTTCATTATGGTGAAGAAAGGGAACAGACATAATGAATGGTTGAAGTTTCATGGGTGTTATGTTATGGTTATAAGGAGTTCGATGAAAGTCTTATGGGGGTTTATAATTGTTCTGTTTTTATCCAACTTGTTTTATATTATTTGAAATGGTGTTAAAAGACCAGTAGCTCCTACTTCCCATCTCCAACCTTCTTTTATCTTTCTATATATACACAATTCTCTATCATCACCTGTGGTTCTATGTTGTTGGTAGTGTTTTTCATAAGTAAAATTTGAAGAAGTTTCTGTAAACACTTTCTTTCTACAGGTATGATTTCGGTGCTTCCTTCTCTTGCCTATGTTTCTGTTTTTTAATTTGTTCTCAACATGCAGGAGGAATGTTTATGGTGTGAGGAGTTTCTTTTTACATATGTTGGACGTTTTTAAGCTCCACTGTGAATAATACAGGTCACTATGCAACTACTAGATACCAAAGTCCATATTGATTAAGTGCAGTAGCTTGGTTAGGGATTTTTTGTCTTAGATTAATTTCTAGTGTATTTTTCACAAGTATATAAGAAATATTGGCAAGAATTTGGAAATTGGCATTAGTGCATGCGTGACTAGCTTAATAAGTGTATTAATGTTTTTATTAGCATTGATGCTTGAATTAATAAGTTAGATAATGTATTGGTGTTGAATATTTTTATAGTCCCTTCAGAATAAGATTTGGTGGTGTTACTTCATTTATTAACGAATTGACAAAGATTATGATATGTGAATCCAATTATGATGTTAAGAAGAACCTATCTTGAGCATTGATGCATTGTAGTATGATGTTTATACTGAATGATAGTACAAATCCAATGGCATTATGCCTAACATAGTAAAATAATGAAGTCGGCTATAAGTACATATCTTAGGGAAGGTGATGGTGTATTTCAAGCTTGAATATGAAAAAGTTTTATGGTCAAATGATGACAATGAATTTATCACATAAGTACTTTTATCCTCGTCAATTCTTAAAACCGCTATCTTTTTATCTAACTATAAGCCGGTAGTGAATAATGGTTTGTCTTCTTTTTACTAAAGTTACTAGGCTTATTTTTGTTTAAGGAAACTTTAGAGCATTTAAGAAAAGCTAAAGAAAATGAAGAAAGCCTATTGATGGTGTGTCAAACGATCAAAAATAAATTCCTACTCTAGACCACTTAAACGAGCAAAGTGGTGAATAGGGTCGAACCACAGAGACCAATGTAGCAATTGTTTAGTTGTGAGGAAATAATAATAATAAAATAATCAGAATTGATTTAGGAATGATTAATTTTAGAACACGAAATCACGCAGAAGACAATTAAAAATAAAGATTGAAAACAATATAAAGAAAGGCTTAGCCAAGGTACTCTTCCGTTCGATACTGTAATCTGATCATAGCCTCAAAAATATAAATTCAGTTCATTCTTATAGACAAAGTTATAGCAGACAGTGAACAGCATATATAGACCAATCCATTCGTAATTATTCGATAACCCCGAGTAAAGCTCCGCAGATTATTACCTTACTAATTAGACTATTCTTGAGTAAAGCTCTGCAAAATATAATTTATGGCAGTAGTAGACTCTAACGGAAATTTGTCTTAGCCAACAGAATCGGAGAAGCCGCAATCTATTTAGACTAAATTATTTAATCTCACTAATTTCTTAATTGAAATTAATTCGTCACTTCGACAGACAAAAATCACAGATTCACTAATCTATTTGGCAATTTATCACCAAGTTAATCAATTAATAGGTCTCATTAATCAACAAACACGGCAATAATAAATCGATTAAAGCGTGAGATTAAACAAACATAAGAGATAAACAAAAGCAATTAAATCAAAGGAGTCTCACGAATTACATTAATCGAACGTTAGATACCTTGTCTAGATCAAAAGTTAGCCACACATAGCAATAATAAATGACAATATTGTTCCAGGAGATTCGTTCTGTCTTTTTCCGACCCACAAGAGCTGATGTCGCTGTCGTTCTCTCCTAAAGCTGATTGTTTTTTAATTTCCTAAAAGTGAGTCTATTCATAGTCTAGGTTTTTTCTTTTAATAAACAAAATGGGCCCTAATAAAACATGAAAATAAAGCTCCAATGGGCAACAAAATAACTTGACTTCGTCCAGCATAAAGGTTTGTGTCATTCGGGCCCAAATCCCAAGGTAATTAATCTGAGATTCACAGTTAGCAATCTGCCAGTGTCGCAGCACCTTCAATATGGTCAT
Organism: Erythroxylum longipes; assembly: GCA_027563885.1. Taxonomy (NCBI): domain Eukaryota; kingdom Viridiplantae; phylum Streptophyta; class Magnoliopsida; order Malpighiales; family Erythroxylaceae; genus Erythroxylum; species Erythroxylum longipes. The sequence continues at coordinate 10,182 of JAOQMS010043255.1, forward strand.
GTTGAAATTTTGTTCAGTTCCAGATTAGCTAAATTCACTCCAAATCGCATCACTTTGGTATTTCATCACCTAGAACATACATAGACACGAATTACCAGAGAAAAACAAGCAAAACGTCACATAAACATATCGAAATAACATAAAACATATACAAATAACATGCACAAAATGCAAGTTATCAAAACTCCCCACACTTTAACAATACTTGCCCTCAAGTATTCAATCAACTCAAATTATCAAGACACTTCAACATCTTATCACAATTCTTTCAACCGGACTTATCACTTCTCAAGTTAATGTATGCAGTCTAGAATTAAACAAACAAAATCATGAAGGTTGATCTCCTAATTAATTAGGAATGTTAACCGCTTCAGAAATGCCCAAGTAAAAAGTAAAAACATCCATACTCTCACTGCTTCAGAAATGCCCAAGTAAAAAGTAATAACATCCATACTCTCACTTTTACTCATTCTCTTATTTGAAATTTGTATGTTGGTGTTTCTCTAAAAAATCCAACACAAACCTGTTCTTTCCATAGGACTGAAACAAGTTCAAATCTCCACCACTAGCTTGGGTTTAAAACCTACACTAGTCATCTAGTTATTTCAATGGGTTGTAATGGGGCTAGTTGGTTATCAAGAAAATTGAGTTGAGAAGAACAAAAAGAATGTACCAAGTAGACACATGCCAACAACTTCAGTTTTAAGTCAACATAAATAAAAAGATTAAACCGTTAAGCTCATTTGACCCATGTATACCATATCACAGATCCATCATTCCCTTAATTTCAATTATAATAGTGAAGTTCAACCAAGGCTGCTGAAACTACCTCCCATGCATTTATTCACATAATAATTCCCTTTTTGTTGTTTTTCTTTTCTCGGCTTTTTCCTTTTTCCTTTTTTTCCTTTTTGTTTTTTCAAAACTAGCACTAGCAAATGCATTTCAGCTAGCCATGATTCTCTCCTTTTCATCAACAAAGCACAGTTAAGCAAACAATTCAGATATTACCTAAAGTGACTAAACATTGGTATACATGATATATAATTACATATGCTACTTGGTAATTCTTCTCAACTAGGTGCAAAAGTCGGGGCTTGAAAGAAGAAGTCACAGGTTAAAATAGGGGTTTTTTTTTATTTATGTTAAAACAAAGAAAAGGTCTGAGATATATATATATATATATATATATATATATGATTTTGAAAGAAAATGGATGGTAAGGGGCTGTACAAACAATGCCTTAGTTTCATTCCAATGTACTAAATGTGGTTTTGAACAGAACTTATGTCAGTTTCTAGCAGGGGACAAATGTGTGCTCTCTCTGAAAGAAAAGTAGAGTGCGTGTAAAGTTGCACTTTCTATCCTATGTCTCAAAAATCTCATAGTGTGTTTAGTGTGGATGTATGCCTATTACTTTCTAAAGGGTGCAAGCAACTGAAGCAGTCTATTTAATTCTAGTACACACACTAACTCGAGTCATGACAAGATAGGATCAAGAAAAGATCAATTAGGCTAAAGTATCTAACAATTCAAGTTTCCTGAATAGAGAAGGTAAGATTGTTTATAAAAACGTGTTTAAAAGCAGTTAAATTCAATTTTCCAGAATGGGGATTTCTAAAAAATTTTGCATGATGCATGTATGAAATGAAAAACAAAATTTGTAAAACAGCAAAATCTAGCAAAACAATTGAATAACAAACATAACATGCAAACCAACAATTACGCAAATAAAACAAGCAAAGCTAAACAATTGAAACTTTCCCCTCCACACACTTTAGACTAAACATTGTCCTCAATGTTACAAATGAAAGACAAGAACAATAAAAAGAAAAGAGTGAGAGAAAGTGTAACATCCCCTCACTTATGGGAAGGGCATTTTGGTCATTTTGGTAAATTGGAATGGGTTAGGAGTATTTTTAAGTGTTTTTGACATATTCATGC
>JAOQMS010043256.1:0-12124 GCA_027563885.1 Erythroxylum longipes
GTAATTTGGTATACTGACGGAATATTTTTCAATTCCGTCGGTAATTTCCGTCTGTAATTAACTATTTTCTTGTAGTGGTCTATGAAGGAGATAAACTAAGAATTCAAGGATATTTAGATGCTAGTTTCCAATTAGATTATGATGATAGTAGATCACAGTCAGGGAACATCTTTATTCTAAATGGTAATGTAGTAAGTTGAAAGAGTTCCAAATAACCAACCATTGCAGATTCAACGACCGAAGCAGAGTACATTTTCAGTGTCAGAGGTGGCAAAGAAAGCAGTTTGGATAAAGAAGTTCATCACTAAACTTGGACTAGTTCCTAGCATTATTGAGCCCATAGTATTGTATTGAGACAACAATGCTGCTATTGCCAAGCAAAGCAACCTAGGTCTCATCAACAGTCCAAACACGTACTCAGGAAGTTTCACTTGATCAAGGAGATAATGGAGTGGAAAGATAAAACATTGGAGTAAGTTCCCACTGAAGAGAATCTAGCAGATTCTCTTACAAAGTCATTGTCTTAAAAGAGACATGATAGATATATGGATGGCTATGGTATTCGATAAATTAGCGATTGACTTTAGTGCAAGTGGGAGATTGTTAGTTTGTTCCCTTATAATTTATTTTTTGTTGTAAAATTATTTGTATGACATTATTATTATTCAATAAAAGACATTCTTTATCTTTGTGTATTTGTTAATTATTTAATTATTAATCATAAAGATGAAATCCATGGAATAATTTTATGCAATTAGAAATTATAATGTGATTATAATTATAAGATTCGAATTGCATTTTTCTGTATTATTTCTAAAATGTTCCTAGTCGGAATTTCATCAAGACGGGATATTAATGAAATGGTTAGACTAGCACATGTTTGTTTCTTTCTTATGAAGAAAGTAATTGATCTCATAGATTAAAGTGTGGAGACACTTAAACAAACATGTGGGTACTTATTAGAGAATAAGTTCACTAAACTGATCTGATTATGAGAATCCTGAATGGAACGTTACTTGTGTGTATGTGGATTATCTCATAGTGATTGTTGTATAATTGATCCTCAGACTTAAGATTACCAAGGTATCTAGTGTAGGAATTACTATATTTTGATGCTACTTATGAATCGTCCTAGCATAATTCAGTTGGTAGTAATTAATTGGATACAATATGAACCATATACAGATAGTTAAGTCAATATAGGATTTATCACTCTAAAGTAATTAGAGAGAATATTATATTGTTCTTAATTAGTAATGATTTATGGAATTCTCTGTCTAAAGTGAACTGACATTTGAAAAAGGTGTTTTCAAATTTCAATTATAAATCAATCACTAAGTAGCAAGAACGAACATTATTGGATGATAAGAGTAGGCATTGTATCCATATTCTGTCCAATTAGAATATTAAATGACGAAATGATTAAATTATACATTATAGTCATGCATAGATAGGTTAAGTCAATCACTTTGACATTTCTAATATTTGGGTAATCATGACATTTTGCTAGACGTCAATCATGATTTATGATTATAAATTATTTAATTGGAGAATTAAAGATAAATTAAAAGAAGTTTTATTTTATCTAATTATAATTGTGAATTAAAATTATAATTTATAATCATTGCCAATTTATTAGGAACTTAATAGGTCACGCATCAAAGAGCAATTTATGAAAAAAAATCAATTTAATTAAGTTGGATTTACTTAGAAAGTTTGAGAAACTTTAGAGATCAAATATGTGATATTTGATTTTTTTAAAGATACAATGCTTTTTTATGTAATCAAAATTTAACTTCAATCAATTACAAAGATCTCTTTAAATTAATAAATATTAATTTATCGGTTAATTAATATCTCTATAAAATAATAAAATATTATGATCCCAACAGTATAGGTTTTACTGTATCCATAAACATGGGAAATGGTGGGAGCTTTCAGTTTAAAATTTGTTAGTTTTATTTAAACTGAAAAGTTAGATTTGAATGTGAATATGTCCATAACTGATTTACTTAATATTTGATTAGAATTTTTACAATAAATTAAGATTTTTAAAAATAATTCGTAATTCGTATTATAGAAAATTGTTTCAAACTAAATTACATGTAAAATTTTGTTTAATAATATAAAATTAAAAGTTATTTCTACAAATATTATACTTATTAATTTGATATAGTTTTTTGTAATAATTTCTAATGAATTAATATAAATAAAGATACAAATATTAAATAAAATTATATATAATTATAATCATAAAATGATAATTATATATTATATAATTAATTTTATTGTTATTTTAAAATATTAAATATTAAACGAATAAAAAGCGATGTTGAACAACAATTACATATATATTTAAAAGAAATTAGACAATTGGATCGATGGTCTCCGGTGCCTAAGGTTGTTCTGTTGCCTAAAGTTGTCGGCCCAAAAGAACGACGAACATGAGAAGCTAGCATGATTACATGATTGCCTTTATGGTCAAGGGAACTATTTGTTGTTATTCAGCCCGACAACATGGGATATTCTTATGTTTGCTCTAACTTAATGAAATCAGCATTTTATAGTTCTAATGTTTAGGAACTTTGCAAATTTGATTCTAGGATCTCGGGCTTGGTGTTTGATTCTGGAATCTACCTGAAGTAGAGGATGATACAGAAGAAAGGTTCCTGACCAAAGGGATCAGTGACTGCACAACATCCGTCATTACCGGCCTATAATCTGCTTCTGGCTGTACACACATGGCTGCAATAGCAGCTACCTGTAAGCATGTTTAACAATAGGTTATCTGTGACTTTTTGCTTAATTAATGCACAAGAAGCTGATGATATATAGTTACTGAGGAAACCTGAATTAAGTCCTTCTTGCAGTACTGGCCTTGCAGGGCAGGATCAACCATTTCTACTACCTTTTCACGGTTAGTTAAACTTGGAAGAGCCTGCAAATATAGAAGAGATGTTTCACCACCTATGAGATTCCGATACCAAGGATCAAAGATGCAAGTTGAATTCAGCTGATACAGTGTCGGCCCACATTAGTTCTGTCAATTACTCATCATCATTGACAAATGTAAATGGATGATTCATACATGTACAAGCATTACATGTTTCTAATATGAGAAAATGACATTTCAAAGATATTTCTATTTTTTATTTGGAAGAGAAAATTGATGGATTTTAGTTCACTAACCCAAGAGACAAGAACATGTTCGCCAGGAGGCCGTTTGGTATCAACCGGTATCCGCCCAGTCAATAGCTGTAAGAGAACGACTCCATAGCTGTAGACATCTGATTTTGTAGTAAGCTTACCTGTTGAAGCATACCTGAAACGCGTAGCTCACCCAAAAATGAAGATAAGTAGATGTTAGTTAGCAAAAACTAATTGCTTAGTGGGAAAAGGACATTGAAACAGAGATAAATTTCTTTATCAAATGAGCATTGAACATGACATTTTGCTTGCTATACATTCTTCGAGGATAAAGAAAACGACTTGCTGCCTATGGGGGACCTTACTTTTGCCCATGTGCATTCTTATTTGACAAATGACACCGCTCTGTACCTATTGGAAGATTCATTAATATGATATGTATCACAGATGATAAAGCACTCACTCTGGTGCTAGATAGCCAGTGGTCCCCAGCACACGGGTCGAAATCTGACCATTGATCTTGTCTGAGCCCATCTTAGCCAATCCGAAATCAGAAACCTTAGCTCGAAAATTTTGGTCCAAGAAAATGTTGCTGCACTTGAAGTCACGGTGGATAACTGCTGGGCTGGAATGCTCGTGGAGAAATTCTAAGGCCTTGGCACAATGCAGGGCAATTCTCAAACGGGTCACCCAATCTAACGGTGGATTTTTCTTGCGATGAAGATGTTGTTGGAGAGTACCATTGGGCATGAATTCAAATATCAGGAGCCTATGGTGATGGTCAGCACAGTAGCCAAGTAGCTCTACCAAGTAAGGTGAATGCAGCCTGCTTAACAGATCTACCTAAGAAATAAATTTGGACTTCATTAACATATATGAAGGCAAGAGTAGGTGGCTTAACTGGTGTTTGTGCTAAGAGCATTAGGAAGAAGATATAAAAATAATGACAAACACAAAAAGAAAGGGATAATGCAAGCAAAAGCCAATGGAGTGACTTGCCTCCATCCTGAAAGCACGCTCCCCTTGTTTTCCTTGTCTATGTAGCATCTTAATCGCAGCCACAGTCCCATCATTAAGAATACCCCTATATACCACTCCATACCCACCATTTCCTATCACATTTGCTTCACTGAACTCCTCTGTGGCTGTTTCAAGGTCCTTGTACGTAAACACTTGAACTCTATTTTTTCTTTGGGGTTTCTGTCCCATATTGCCTCCATATAGACACCCACCCTTCACATCTGCAGCATACCAGAATCAAATTTTGGTACAAGCAGGAAATACAATTGCTAAAAGGAAAAGGAGAAAAACAGAAGAAGAAGAAGAAGAAGAAAGATATTACATACACGTTTGGTTACAGAAAAGTATTGTTTTCAAACAACCAAACATTTACCGGAACATGTTTGCTCTGATTGAAAATGGGAGCAGTTCCATTAAAATGGTATAGCGGAACAAACCGAAGAAACCAAAGTAAGTACATTCTGTTCCTTGAAAAACAAACGATTATTGACAATGATGCACATCAAAATTCAGCTTCTTATAATAAAACATAAAAGTGAATCAAGAAATCTATGTATATCGAAACATGAAAAGGGAAGTTATTACCTGGGCTAGAATTAAAGTTTATGGTGGTATGAGAAATGAACATGCTACTTGTGTTGTGGATGCTACCACTGTCCTTGGAACTGTTTCTACTTTTACCATGCTTGAGACGTGTGAGCATAAAAATAATGAGAAAGATAGCAAAAAGTACAATAACAGAAATTGTAGATATGATGATGATGAGAATGGAAGTCGAAGCAAGATTGGTATGGTGGTTGTGGGGTGCTGATGAGTTGTGATGTTTATGATTACTAAGATCACCAGCTGCACTTGGAGGTTCAGCAAAACCACCACTACTGATGCTTGTTTCCATGAACAGAATGAGTTAGCAACTAAGAAAGACGCCAAAAATGACTGAGACGAGAGATGTTAGATAGAGATGAGATTGGTAAGAAGATTAGTCATGTTTAAGAGGATGGAGTTTCCTTTGGTACAGGAGGAGGTTTTACTTGTCCTTTAACCCTTCCTAGGAGGTCACATTGATGAGTTGTATGGATGCAGAATCTCTCTCTCTCTCGTGAATAAGGAGCTGTCTTGTGTACTTATTCGACTCTTGTGTTGTCTTTATCTAAGGAATGGTCTTTTTCTTGTATTAGGAAAGCTCTGAAACTTTTGTTACCATTCCCACATCCATGTTTAACCATATCATTGGCTAATTTATTTGACCTTCTTTCCTGCTCTTTCTCTTGCTTAAGGGGTTAGTTTTCCTAATTAAACAGCATATTCTGAAATCCGTAGTATCGTTTGTCTCATCTTTATTTAATTCTCTTTTAAAGGCAATTTAAGTTTCACAGGACAGAAGGAATCTTAAGGATTATAACATAAAAGTTCAGTTTCCCTCCCTTGTCTAAATATGCAACAATACTAACATATTCAACTTTAGTTGAAGTTTGGAAGTTACTGGCTTATGAAAGTCACAAGAAGATTGCTTCCATTATCACCTTTGGTCCATATAAGGGAAAGTTTTAACTTCAAAGCAAAAGATTCCAAAGAGCTGGCATCAAAGAGTGCTTCAACCCCTTACTCTCTGCGATAAGGAATGTGAAACATTAATTTTAAGACGTCATCCGTCGAAGATATGCAAAGTAGTTTCTCTTCTAGGAAAAGAAAAGACACAGAGCCGGTTCCTAAACTTGATGTTCAATACAAAAATCAATGCTTGCACAAAATTGAAGGATATCAGATTCCCATGATTGGTCGGTCCTAGCATATTATTGACCTGCAGATTTATAATGATCTTACCTAAATCACATGACTTCTACCGTACTAATAAATAGTAATCAATTAATTAATTCTAATTTTAAAAACTATTTTTTATAAAATTAATTAGAAATCAATATAATTATTAATCTTAATCATATTAAGAAAAATAATTATCTTACTTTTTGAATTAGTTTTTGAATTTAAAACTCTTTTAAATTATTAAAGATAATGAATTAATCTATAATTAGGATACTCATAATCTAAGAGCCAAACAAGCTCAATATTAATTAGAAAATAGTTTCTAAAATTATAATTAATTAGCTTCAATTAGTTTGAAATTCATTGATTAGACTCCTTAAAAGTATAAAAATTGTTTTCTTAAATTATTAAGAAAGTTGTTTCTTAATTAGATTTATTTATTTCAATTTGATTGAGATAAATTAAATTTATTCTTTTGTTTAGAGAATTATTATTCAATTTATTTAGAAATTATTTCTTTATTTATAAATAATAAGTTTCTTGATTTATTAGAAAGGATATTATCTTGATCAAAATTTGAAAAATGTTTTCATTTATTTATCAAGAAAAGGATCTTTCTTTAATATTTTTAAAATAGTTTTCTAATTTATTAAGAAATATATCTCTAAATAAATAATATAAAGAACTTTCTTAATTAAATTTAAAATTGTTTTATTTAATTTTGAAAGTAGTTTCTTCTTAATTTTAGAAAATAGTTTTCTAATTAAAGAAAAATAATTTCTAATTAGATTAGAAGTAGTTTCTAATTGGATTAGAATGTGTTACTTATATAATTTTGAAAAAGAATTCTAAATTATAATAAGTAAGAAGAATAATTTATTGAAAATTGTTTTCAACTAAATTTTGTTAAAGGAGTCAAGATATATTGGAAATAGTTTCCAATTGGATATGAAAATTATTTTCAAATCAAATAAAATTTATATTTGGAATAGGAATTTAATTTATTTAGGATTCAATAGTTTTAATCTAATTTAATTTTTCAAAGGAGTTAGAAATGTTATTTTAGATTATGAAGATCAATAACTAGAATCAAACAAATCTTGATATTTTATGCATATAATTTGATTATGACTGTATAAATTGCATGCTTTATTTATATGGTTAATATATATATTGGATGCATGTTAAATTGTATGTTTTATATATGTGATATTTTACATGCAATTTTGTGATTGATGACAAATAAAATTAAAATCCCTCGTTAAAATATTAAGTACACGTTAAGAATATGACTATTGTCCTATATTATTATAAGAATAAACTAGAGTTATGTTTATTGTAGTTTTTTTGAGCAAACTTAAGACCGTTTTAACCCGAACATGTTTAGTCTTATGATAACGGGTTCTACTTAACTAAATTTGTGTGATTTGGATGAACAAACTCACGATCATATGAATTTAGAGGCAAGGATAGGAACAACATATTAAATATTTTTTGGCAAGAGTTGTCATCTAACGGATCTAGGAGTTACATGAGATGTGATTGATAAAGTTATTTTCTACCTAATTTTGGTCTAGTTGGTTTGTTGAGCAAATCAAGATCAACTATATTTAAACGGGATCCTAACCCATTAGAAATATTAGAGTAATCTTCCCAAAGAGTAGTGAGGGCTATTATTTCAAATAAAATAATGGAAATAACCAAATGCATGATTAAAGTCCTAATCTTATTTGGCAGCCCTAGCATATAATTTATTACTTGTTTCTTACACTTATATTTTGTTCTTAGTGAAATTTACCTTATTTAGTGTAGGTGATACTAAGTTAGTGAACCCTAATTCTTGGACATAGGATATGTTTGAGAAGAGTTCTCAAAAGTTAGAGAGAAAATTGTATGTCCACCATGTTATTAAGCTCTAATCCCTGTTGAGGATTCGGTGACAAAGTTTTAGAGATATGTCAAAATCATATGGATGACAAAATATATTGACATTTTGAGTTGACTAATGTCTCGTAAACTTTGAAGACAACATGTAAGATGTCAGCATCATGATAGGAAGATGCAAGAGGTTGCATTAAGTAGTGCTAAAAGGTATAGTACCTTACTAGAATTGTTCCATTCAATTTAGCCTACTTAAAGCATGATTGATAACTACAATTAAAAAGATTTGGTATAGTATGATAGTAGTTGTCATAAGAAGAAAAACAATTGCATGACTTTTCTTGCCTATACGAGATATGAGATAGATCGTATGTATTTCTATTTCATGCTTTCGAGTATACAATACTACATTTAGATTCAACATTATTGTAATGTTCAATGCACGATTAGAAATAGATTGTTAAGTAAAAGTAGTCGATCTAATTTTATACAAATATTTTTTATATGTTGGATCAAAGGAAACTTATGCTTAACATTAGTGGCAAGAATAAAAAGTTGGATAACCTAGATTATCCTTTTATGCAATATTGGTTAAATCAACACAATAAGAATTATAAAGTTACGTACTAGGATATATGTTATAACACCCCACTTCCATCTGACACGTACATGTACACCCTTCGAATATTCGTGCACATGCCCGAGAGAAATGGCGTGCTAATCAATGTATCTTATGGCATCATAATTAAAACCATAAACAACATAATGTCAAAATCCAAAATTTTCTCATTTCATTTCATAACCTTAATTTACAATGTAGCATTATATCCAACATCCATGTTTATACAATATCAACCTATCAAAGACCACAACTCTATCTACAAAATAAGCTACATACATGAGGAGTTAACAAAATTAAAACTAATCTATCAGTCCGAGATGACCGACCTTTGAGCCATAACTTCCCTCCAAAAGCTGTACAAGATTTCTTTTAAGCAGTCTTAGAAGCTAAGTCATTGCTCTCTCGAACCTGAAAATGTCAATATTGCAATTTGGTTGAGTTTTGCGAACTCAGTTGAGTAATCATCCTCGATGGTTCACTCTTGTCATGCAACACACAACTTTTGTTATCATATAATTCATATCATGTCAATTACCATCATGTAATATCACCAAACGCTTTGTTCACAATTGTCACATTTCAAAATCAATACAATTTATCATTCCATTACGATCATGCAGAACATATTCATTGATAAGTATTCACAACTTTCATACTATAAAAGTCCTCAAAACATTGCGATTGCTCAATTTATTCATTTCATATGTGTATGTAATATTTATGAGACTCAATTTCATTTATTACGTTGTTGTGACCGAGTGCCTATCATGCTATCCCATATCCATTGTGGATGCCGGGCTTTGTCATACTGTCCCGTATCCATTGTAGATACCGGGCTCTATCATACCAATTAAGCCATAGGCTCTTACCATAGATGTCTAAGCTTTAAGCTCTGTTTCATTAGCGACTCTAGTCACAACTGCTTTTATATTTCATGTGTTTATCGAATAAATGCATTTCACATTTTCAATCATCATATTCAGTACACTGAATTCGCATTCACATTTCTCATTCACAATGATCTTCAAACTTGGTCTGACATTCAACATATAAGCTAAAAACACAGTTAGTCAATCACATTCACATTTAAGAAACACTCTCAATACAGTCCCGAATATCAAACTCCTCAGATAATCAATTGTCTAGAATCAGTAATATCACAATTATATGAAATAGTAATTCAATTCAGAATCAATCAAACAATCAAGGTGAGACCATCTTAGGTTACTCACAAATTCTCCCTTTAGCTTATTACCTTGAAGTCCCGGCAATGCCTGGAAACAAACGCTCAATGTGCTCTTCTATATGCAATCACATACATTTTTATATTACTACATTGCATATTTAGATGAATAAGCACATTTATTTTGTGTCATATATTATGCATGTTCAATGATAAATTCTCGGGTTTGTTTCTTTAATACACTTGATTGCTTTCAATTGATCACCCATACATATACCACTCTTTTTCCTAGGATTATACACTCCCACAATTTCCTAGTTCTCATTCAATCTTTCCTAATTCGTCACTTATATACTTTGAATCACACTACATTCATGAGAACATCTTTATATCATTACCAACTCATATTTACCTATACTTGAACATTTCCATGAACAAAAAGCTTCTTGTAAAACACACACAATTGGTACTTTATATCTAAAATTTTAGCTTGCTAAATCCATACATTCACCAAAATTTTCCAGCAACATATACTCAGACATTCATTCAATTCTCATTCATAAATACTCTTTTTTCTTCAATGCTCATTCATCCATACCTTATACACATTTATCATGTTCTTAAGATCACATTTGCATTAAAAGAACTCATATATTCCTTTAACATATCAAATTTTCCATATTTGAACTCATTCTCATCAAAACAGTCCATTGTTTTAGGGTATGACTTTAGTTAACTACATAAACTTATCAAGATATCTTTTGGCCAAACTGTTTCACATAAGCATTAATAAGACATCAAAAATCATTGTTCATGTTTTATACTTTGACCATTCAAGCTCTAAATTCCCAAAAAATAAGGAAATCATATAAGGTTTCTACACAAGGGTTTGTTATAAGCAGTATTAGAAAAACAAGCATAACTCAAGCTCTAGTCACTATTTTATCAAGCCACTTTCACAAAGGTCAAGATAATACCTATATCTACAACTTTAATTCTTTGAGTTTCTTCAAATTCATGCCTTAAAGACATGTAAAATAGGTCTAAAGAGGAAGGTGAAATTGAAACCAAAATTTTGACCTATAGCTTTAATTTTCCAAGTTTTTTTCAAGACATATTTTCAGGTCAGTTTTGTATGACCATTATAACCTAGACAACGAGGTATTTAGGCAACTCTTTATTCTAATAAAATGTTAAAAAATGTCTTAAGTTTCTAATTACAACAAATTTATGCATTTTGGTTCAATATTATGCAATTTCTAACCAAATTATTACAGACTATTCTCATAACACAATAGTACACAGTTCTCAAATTCAAGCCGAATTTCAAGAATCTTAACGATAGATTTCAAATTTGATTACTTCATGAAAAATGTAGCCATATGTTTCTAGTTTACTATAAATTAAAATCCATTCAATTTAGAAATTTACAGATCAAGTTATGTCTAAAATACAGATGCATGTTTAGTAAAAACACTGCATATTACATGCTCCAGCTCACTTCATCTCTAAAATCCTTCATCTTGTTAATCATATCAACGAATTTGATTCTTCTTTCACCACCCACACATGCATCCACGCCATTCACGCATGCATCGTCCATAAACATGGAAACATACACCACTCACGCATGCATCCATTTACAAACATTAAAACTTCATCTTAATGTCAGTTACACAAGCTTAAAACATAACTTACTTGATTTACACTTCAAATCCTTCAACAAAATTACAGAAATGGGGAGAGCAAATAAGGGATTTTGGTGGAAGGAGAAAAACCAGAAGAAAGCTTTTGGTGGTGGAGAGTTTCAATGAAGACACGCAAAGATTGTTATACAAAACATGACTAGGTGTCTTCATCCCTCATTGCCATGTGTCACCATTATATGTATAACATGTGTCCTCCATGTAAGGCTGCCAAATGTCACTTAGCTATTGGACACATTGTAGGAAAACCAGGTCGAGATTCGATCCTAACCACAACGGAATTATTACAAAATTTTTTCTCAATCTTTGATTTCCCGAAAACCAAGATCTCTATAATCCTATGAAATGATTAACCCAAATTGTAATAAAGCAGAAACTTAATTGGTACCTTATTTTGAAGCTTGATCATTATCTTGTCATATCTCTCAAACTGTTTCCGAAACCTATCCGTTTCAACCACCGTAGCGGCACAAATATCCAGCTTCTAACGGTGTCCACAGAACGAGTTGATAGAACTCTATAACTCTTACAGAGAGGGTTAAGCATGAAGTGCTACCTTCATAGAGCTTAAGCCTATTTATAATAATCTTTGGACGTTTTAGTAATTTAATTGAAATTAAATTCTAATTTTAATTGCTTTAATTAGAATTACAAATAATTCTAATTAAATACTAATTATGTCAATATAAGATTCAATATCTCATATTGATCCTTATTTATTAATTATCTTATATTTAATCATAAAGTTTCTCAAACTTTACAATCAAGTCCAACTTGATTAAATTAACTTTGCTCTCTTCA
>JAOQMS010043258.1:0-12119 GCA_027563885.1 Erythroxylum longipes
AACCCACAAGACATATTTACTAAAATTGATCCTAGAATTCTTAAACCCATACATTTCTTAAGCTTTATGAACCAAAATCTTTACAAAAATCCAAAGGATTAAAATTGTTCTTACCTTGAATCTTCACCAAATAATGAGATTTTTCGCTCAAATGAAAGCTTTTCTTTTCCTCTTTCTTTTTCTCTTCTTGAACAACCACAAAATCACTCTTGAAGACTAAGAAAAGATGAAACCTAGCTTTTTCTTCTTCTTTCTTCTCTAATAGACGACTCTCTCTCCCTTCTCTCTTCTTTCTCTCCCTTATTCATGTTTTTCTCCTTCTTAAGAGCAAGAAAACACTTTATTCTTCCCATTTTACCTTTAATGAGTGCTAAAAGTCATCCTTGCCCTTCCTTTTATACTTCATGACTTTTAAACATAAGTGACATGCCAAAAATGCCCTTAGACATTCTTACTGCTTTAATTTAATAACCAATGTAATAAAATCCTACTAACAATGGAATAAATAATTAAACTCCAATAATTATTCTATCATGACCTTAAAATTATTCTAAGGAAAAAATTCAAATTCCATGCTTATTCCATAAACTATTATGCTTAATTCAACGAAAAAAATTCTAGGGCCAACAACCCTACACTCGTAAGACACGTACCTCACATCATGAGTGATGTTTGAGAACATACCTCACGAGGGTGGCATGCTAGCCCAGTCAGTCAGTAAATTCTCATTACAATTTTTTAAAAAAAAAATTTATTGCGCGTATGCGGAAGTCAATAATTATATTGGGCCCATTCTGTTCTTTAATAACATCAAAATCACATTTATTATTATTACACTCAAGATCAATCTCATTTACAAACCTTTCCACTATAGAAGTTATTACAAAATAGAAATATTCAAACATACATGTTACAATCATTGCGGAAGGCTCAATTCAATACAAAAATAAGGAAATACTAATGCAGATGCGAACTGATCCTGACCACTTTCTCTTACTTGAATGCAGTGGCTATACTCCAATTTGTCTAACTAGAGTGACTCTTCTGAGCCTGAAAAATATTGCAAATTTTGGGTGAGTTTTGCAAACTTAATGAGTGACCATCCTCGATGGCTCACTTGATCACATAACACATACATTTCATATAACCACATAATTCACATTATTTCGTTAAAAATCATTTATCACTGTATATCCCTTGGTCATTCATTTCACATTTCACATTCAATAGATATCATATTCAGAATACATTTTAGTCAGTCAAACACATGTATTATATGTACATGCAGTGCTTATGAGACTCACTTTCTTTTATTATTGTTATGACTGAGTGCCTTTTTATTGGCCCATAACCCTTGTAGATATCGAGCTGTATCAGATAATGTCCCATATCCCTTAGTGGATATTAGGTACATTCACAACTGAGCCTGAGGCTCTAATCACAGTCTGAGCTTTAAGCTCTCTCTTTTTTTTGACTGGTGACTCCGGTCACAATTACCTTTATCTTTCATGCATTCATGTAATGGAATGCATCAATCACATATGATCAATCAGCCACTTTCAAATATCTTTGGACCTTAGTTTGGCATTCAACATTTAAGTTGAGAATCACTTTTTCATTCTTATGCATATTCACATTCGTCATCGGGACTAGATTCGGCATTTAACAATCAAGTTATGTATCACATATTTCATCAAATTCACACGCAAGGAGCATTTCAATGTTCCCACATATTTTAAACTCCTTGGACATTCAATATCCAGAATCAGAACAATCGCATTCACATTGCATACTCATTCAATACATAATACAAACAGAACCATTAATAAGTAAGACCATCTAGGTCGACTCACAATACGCTCCAGATTAGCATTTGCTTCCAAGATCTGGAAACGTCTGGATGCCGACATTTTATCCTTCACATCAATATTATGCAATACACACATTGTACACACATTAATAATTGCATAATCTTAAGTATTCAGTTATGCACAAATATGTATATGGACTATGTACAATGCATGCTCAATGAAAATCCCAGGTATATTACCAAATTTCACATTTTATCCACATTCTTATCTAATAACTCAATTACTCGTCGTTCCATTTTTAGCATTATTAACTCTCACAGTATCCAACTCTCATTTACTTCTGTTTAATACCCATTACTCATTTCCTTTGAATCACAACTACAATCATATGAACCTCTTCATTTCCATTATACATATGTCTTTGGTGCTTTCATACCAACAATTCATTCACTAATGTTACTCTAACATTATATAATCATACAATATCCAAACTCTCATTCTTTCTTAGAAATTCTGCTAAAATTCCAAACCTTTGGGGTCTATTTTTCTTGTTCATTTTGACAAAGAAAATGAATAAATTTGAGGATACTTTCCTCTAGAAAATTTTTCTCCTATCTCTTAAGTTTCTAATGACACCAATATTATTTAATTTACTTTAGTATTGAAAAATTTATGCTCAAAATACTACAGACTGAGCACATTTGAAACTTTGGCTTATACAAGATCATACTGTCAAATTGTACAACTCGTATCACTCAATTCCCATACTCAAAAATTATGAACTTTACATCAGTTGAAAGATAAGAGAATAAACTACAATGGTTATGTAGAAACCTTTGTCTAATCATCTATCAATACAGTTTATTCAATATAAGCTAGACATGATTTCTATCACGAGTAATGCTACAGCCTCAGTCAAAACTCAATTTCAAGCCAGATTTTGAATTTCATCGAAACAGAATTAAAATTCAATTTCTTTTGACAAATTTTAGCCCTATGTCTTTAGTTTACTCCAAATCAAAATTAATTCAAGATAACTACATATCAAGATATCATCAAAATATCAAAGCATGTTTAAGTTGTGCAGGAAAGTTAGCCAAGGCAAAAGTGTCCCGAGAGGAATTCTCGTAAAATCCTACAAGTTGGCCACGACGAAACAAGGAATTTGTTGTGGCGAACTTTCACAGAAATTAGTAAACATGACTCATCTTCCAATTTTCCAGATTTTGCAGCTAACACAACTAGTACAAAGATCATTTTTCTATTTCATTTACTCTTCATTCCCACTCCATTTCAACCCAATATCATCCGTAAACAAATTATAGTCCATAATTGATTATGAACACCAATAACAGAACATACACATATATACACATTCATCATGAACTTCCTAAACATATTCAACTTCATTTCCACTTTCATTTCATTTCTAACTATCACCTTAATTCTTCTCATTTCAAGATACCACATTACTCCCTTTTTTTAGATCTAGACTCATTTTATTTCATTACAAAAGCACCCAAGGAGATTCACATTAATTCATTAAGAAAATAGAACAAAAACCTATTATGTATCCATTTTTCTGCACTTTTCCCTACACCCAGTACTCAACTTCAAGTCAAAATTTGAAACTCTTAAAGATAGAATTTGAATTCAATGTCCTCATGAAAAATGTAGCCATATGTATCTACTTTAATCCAAGTCAAAAATCACCTCATTTGGATATCTGTAGAATAAGTTATGGCTAAATTATAGGTGCATAATTAATGGAGAATGTTACAGCTAACATTTTCCAACACACTTAAAACACCATTTACTCAATTAATCCAACATTATATCATTCCATAATCTCTTATCCATTAAAACACCAAAGCAAGACATGAATCTATCCACATTTCTCATCCACGTTTTAGCATGTACTCACCCTCATTTCATGAACATTTAACCTCTAACTATCATCAAATATGCTTCTATTAAGACAACCCATGAAGAACAAAGTTTAACTTACATGTTTAGATCCAAACTCCTTCAAATCACCAAGAAACCCTAGCTCCCCCACGTACACGATCTTCACCTTTTTAAGGTGGAATAGGTTGGGACTTTTATCAACAAGAAGATGGAGGCAATGAATCTTGAAGAAGTAAGGTGAAAGAGTTGAACAAAAGTCAATATGATGAGGGTGAGAGTGGATGTCGGGGGTGAAGGAGAGGAATGGAGAAGATAAAGAAATGAAGAAGTTGGACAAAATGAAGCATATGTCATTTATGGCAAGTGAAAGACCAAAATATGGTCTTTAACTTAATAAAAACGTGACTTAACAAGTGGTGTGGCAAGTGACACTTGTCGCTTGCCACATTTCTCTCTCTCAAAGTCTCTTCTTGATCTTTTAATAGGTTAGTCCATTTGCCTCCAATTTTTAATGATTCTTGCCATTAAATCTTAATATCATTCATAAAAATTTTCACTGCCATTTGACTCTTATTTATACTACTATCCATCAATTGTTCTGCCATTTGGCATTTCTCCTAGTCCATAATTACCCAAAAATTCAGGAATTTTCTAAATTTCACAAAATTTCTAAATCACTAATTTAATACACCAAATAAATTTTCAAAACAAAAAATCTATGATTCACATTATAATCACATTAAACCAATCATTTATACCTAGAATGTCAATAAACACATGTATAATCATTTTAATGTGCAGAAGTTCAATATTCACCTACGTGTATGCTAATATTATGCATGAGCATGAGATGCATTTTTCTTAATCACTCATTGATCTCACACGTACCATATTTTAGGGTTCTAACTTTTGTTATGGAAATGAAATGTTACATTTCTCCCCCCACCTTTAATAAATTTTGACCTTGAAATTTTTATCTGATTGATCAAGATGTAAGGGTATGTTTCCTCATATTTTAACATCCTGTTCCCATATAAAAGGTTGGAACCCTAAAATTTGGTACATGTGATATGAAAGAGAGATTAAGGAAATTTCATTTCATGCTCATGCATAATATTAGCAAACACACACACATGAATATTGATTTTTGCACATTGAAATGACTGTACATGCATTCATTGACATTTCAGGTATAATTGATTTGTAAATGTGATTATATTGTGAATTGTGGTTTTTATGTATTGAAAATTGAATTGGTTTGTGTGGGAATTTATTTAGAAATTTTGGCGAAATTTAGAAAATTTCTAAATTTTTGGGTAAATTTTGGTTTAGGAAAAATTGCCAAGTGGAAGGACAATTGATGAATAGAAGTATAATTAAGAGTCAAATGACAGTGAAAATATTTATAAATGACTTTGGGATTTATTGACAAGCATCAATGAAAATTTGAAAGTCAATTGGAGTAGAAATTAGAATCAAATGGATTAGTTATTAAAGATGGGAGCAAGTAAAGCCATAGGAATAAGACATGTGGCAAGTGACATGTGTCAAGCCACTTTCCAAACATCCATTCCATGAAAATATCTAAATGAAAGACCATGAGATGGTCTTTCACTCATCATTTTCATTTCTTATGTTTGTTCCCTCCTTTTCTTCATTTTCTTCATTCTTCTTCTCTTCTCTCAAATCCACGACACTCTCCTTCTCACAACTCAACCCCTTCATGTTGATTTTTGTCAAAAGTCTACATTACCACTGCAAGATCCTTGCTATCTCTTCATTTTGTCACAAGAAAAACCTAACCTCTTCCTTATAGATGGTGATGAACAAATGGTGCTTAAGAAACTAGGGTTCATATGATTTTGAAGAGCTTGAAGTTAAACAAGTAAGTAGTCTATTACTCTTCATGGCTTTGATGAATGAAGCATGTTTGATGATAGTTAGAAGTGAAATGAAAGTGGAAATGAAGTTGAATATGTGTAGGAAGTTGATGATGAATCTGTATATGATATGTTTAGTATTTGGTGTATATGATCAAGCATAGATTTTGAATTTTGTATAGATGATATTGAACTCTAATTGGGGTATAAATGAAGAGGAAATGATGTAGATATAAGTTAGAAATAATAGACTAAGCAAAAGAGATGAATTAGGATGAAGTTGATAATGAGGAGTGCTGGAAAATGAGTTTTGTATACTACTTTCTGTGGAAGTTTTCCTTGGACAACTCCTTGGTTTGCCGTGGCCAACTTGCAAGGAAAATTTTGCCACGTCCAACTTGTAAAATTTCACCACGACCAACTCCTGTCTTCGCCGTGGTCAACTTCTGAATTCGTCGCGGCCAACTTTCCTGCACAACTTAAACATATTTCAGTATTTTGATCATAACTTGTTCTGTAGTTATCCAAATGGAGTGATTCTTAAGTCGTAGTAAAATAGAGACACAGGACTACAAATCATATGAAGAAGTAGAATTGTGATTTAGTCTCTAGGATGGTTAATGGTTGGATGGAAATTATAAATAGTATAATATTTTTGAATATGAATAACCCAAAAATGTTTGAGGCATATCTTTTGAATTACTAAACAATATTAAGTGATTTTGGTGTCAATAGAAACATAAGACATAGAGTAACACTTTTCTAGAATATAGTATGACCAAATTATATCATTTTCACCTTCTGATTGAACGTGAACAGTAGAACTAAAAATGTGTTTTGGAAAAATTTGAAGTGATTCAATGAGAAATACATTATGAATTTAATGTTGTTAGTGAGGCATAAACCTAATTAGAAATTATAATTAGATGAGCTTTGATATGAGAAGGATTTTGTGATGAAATTGATGGAAAGATACCCGGGATTGTCATTGAGCATGCATTGTATATAGTCCATATACACATTTGTGCATCAATGAATGCTTATAATTATGCAAAGTTATTAATGTATGTGTGTAATGTAGGTATTCCATAATTTTGATGTGCAAGATAAATGTACACATTCAAACGTTTTCAAATTTTGGAGCAATTGCTAATCTGGAGCGTACTGTGAGTAGACCTAGATGGTCTCATTTCATTGTTTGTTTAGTGTGAATTTTGGTATTGATTAACTACTGCATGTCTATATGAATGTGATTGATTGTGCTAGTTTCCGGACAGGAGGTCCGATGATTGTAATGCTTGGTTGAGATATTAAATTGTTGCTTGTATGTGAATAAGAAGAACTAAGTGTACATAACTTGATAATAAATGTGTTTTGAATGAGCATTTGCATGTAAGTGAAAATGTGATTATCAACTTAATGTTAAATGCTGGACTAAGGTCCGTTGATATAGGAATGTGATTGAATGTGATCATGCAAATGTGATTGATGCATTTCATTTCATGAATGCATGAAATATAATGGCAGTTGTGACCAGAGTAGCCACCGATTAGAGCTTAAAGCTCAACGAGTGAAAAAGAGTCTCGAGCTCAAAAGTGATTCAGAACCTCAGGCTCAACGTTTAATGAGCCCTATATAGGACAGCTATCAATGAGCCCTATATGGGATAGCTATCAATGAGTCCTATATGGGACAGTTATCAATGAGCCCTATATGGGACAGTTTAGGCTCTCGGTCACAACAAAGTAACAAATGGAAAGTGGGTCTCATACACACTATATATGCATAATATGACTGATTAAATTATATTGATTGTGAAATATGAAATGTTGTGAATGTGATTTATGTGTTATGTGACTGGGTGAGCCATCGATGATGGTCACTTATTGAGTTCGCAAAACTCACCCAAAATTTGAAAATATTTTTCAGAGCTCAGAAGAATACCCTGTTAGGCAAACGGGAGTATACCTATTGCATGCAAGTGAGAAATAGAGGTCGGGATCAGTTCGCGTCTACATTGTATTTCTTTATTTTATACTGAATTTTATATTCCGCAAATTTTTGTATCATTTGTAATTGAATATTGCGGTATGTAATAACTTTTAGAATTGGAAATGTTTTGTATTTGTAATGGGCCCAAATAGCTATTGAAATTCTGATGTTTGTATTGCTATGATTGAAAATGTTTATAAATTAAAAGTGGGCCCAATTTGGTTATCGATTTCAACATACTATGTTGTGGTTTCAAAAAAAAAGAAAAATTTTATACTAAATTATGAATGATTGAATGCTCTAGCATGCCACCCTCGTGGGACACGAACTCGGACATCACACCTGGTGTCGAGTATGGGTTCTGAGAGGGTGGGGTGTTACATATGTGGTATTAGAGCCCAGAATTACTATCTTACATGGGCGTTTAATTTCTGAAAAATGTGTCAAGGAACATGCATTTTTGTCTTGCCATAGCAGGCAGTAGCAACTGATCCCTAGTCTGAGTTACATTCATATGAGTCACACGCATAAGCATGTGTTATGAGTTTGAGCTGATAGACACACTGAAAGGAATGATAATATGTCATAATGTGAGAAAAGGAAGATTGAAGGATATCTAGAAACAAGAGATAGTATATGGTTGGATATAACAGTTAAAGATTTAACACAATTGTATTGGTGCAAGTATTATGGAATACGACATCAATGTTGTACTGTGGTAATATATCCTTGAATATGAGATAGATGTAAATATATTGTTATGGATTGATAGATGAAAATAGAGATATGTTAAAATGACAAGATTTAAAGTCTATAGACAAAGTTAGATGAAAACAAAATTTTCAATGATCTTGAGAGGCAGAAATTGGGCTTGGAATGGTTGTTTGATTATCGTAATAAGAGTTTATGATTCAGTGTGAAAATATGTTAGTGGGATCGAAATCAAAAATTTCAGGATGATTATACATATATGATTACGAATTGATTGTGAACATACGTAGGTATGACAAAATAATGGAAATTGAAAAGTGAGACGATGATAACGGTAGACGAAAAAGTTGTCAAGGTTAAGTTGATTTGCCTGTATGAGTGCACATCTGATAATGGAATCACCATGACAAGTGAAAATATTAAGCATGCGTGTATTATATGTGTAGAGATGATATAGGAAGCAATCGGTGACTTATTGAATAATTGCTAATCATAGTTCCTATAGTTTAAGCTCTGAGATGAGTTAAGAGTAAGACGTGAAAATGCTTATAGTGATCAATTGGGAATGAATTGATATTGTTAATGATGTTATCATATATGATGAATTTAAGGAAAAAGAAGAAGGACACGATCATAGCATAATCCCCGCGATCGAGGACAAGCATAAAAGGGGAAGTGTCGCCTAGAATCAAATGAGATCAAGGTATCTTTAGCATAAGTAACTAATTGGTGAGTTGTCCTAAATACATCTCTAGATACGATGTAATAATTTTGATGGTATATACCAAGGTATTAGAGTAAATAATTTGCTTAACACTTCAATGAGCCTTATTAAAAAGTATGTTCTGATCATATGAGTTATAGCATAAATTGATCTTCTTAAGGTACTAAGAATGGCTGACAAGTAATGGTGAAGACCGTTGATTGGCAAGAATTTCATGAGTGGTATCGATGAAAATAGTAAGAAATTTTATTTTAAAGAAGAAGAATTTCCCTGAATTAAGTTAAGTTGATCAGATGATTCAATTTAAGAATGATTAATAAAAGAATGAAACAGAAATGAATATGCAATAAATCAAAAGTGAATATTGGAGTCAGATAGATAAGAGACTCAGTTGTGAGAAAAAATGAATACGTTATTGATACTTGAATTAAATATAATACTAGTACTATTTCTAAAGGAATTGAGGTTCAAAATATATTCCATGCAATTATGTACAGGAGATATGAATTTGATCTAAGGAATGTGTTACCAATCCAGGAAGTAAAGATTGCAAATAAATTGAAATGAGAAACTAATAAGAATGAACAGATGTTAGAACAAGTAAATATGAAATAAGAGGAAATAGAATGAATTGTGAAATTGATTCCAGAAGAAGTTAATTGGGAAGAATAAAAAATTTAATGAGATAATACTACCTCATTGCGGAATTAGATTCTTAAAGAATTAAGAGAACAACTCATGGGCACAAGGAAATTTAGGTTATATTTGTTGGAGTTAACAATGCTCCTGACAATATTATAGTATTGAAGAATAAAGTGTCTCAATTTTGTTTAGATTGATTAGTGACTATGATCATAGATGATATATCGAATTTGTTTGAAAAGTGGAGAAGAATATTTTGAATACTTGAGAAAATCTTACATATCATGGAAGTAGGAATAATTATATTCCAAATTTAATGAGAATGAATCTTAGCTTGATCAAATAAAATGTGGGTTGTATCATATCTAAACATGGCATATTGGGAGACCTAAAGAAAAGTAAAGGTGATGATAAAGTGAGAAATTTTAAGGAATATATGCGAGATTCAGAGTTCTTTAGAACTAGCTGCATGTTGGATACCACCAGAGACTGTTAAGGGTTGGTTTTAACCCGACGAGATTTCTGAGGAAAAATGTGTCGATCATATGGACTGTTAATTGTAAAAAGAATTTTAAGGAAGTAAAACATCAATGATAATTTTATCACTGGATTTGGAGATTTTGTAATATACAATGTTGTTTGTATAATAGATTAGAATAACATTCAATACAGCATAATAAAGTGATTTCATATGCATGGAGACAAATAAATATTAAAATCTCATGAGCTAATTTTTGATACATGATTTAGAATTTGCTGAAATAGAAATTGCATTGAGGAGCTTGGAGACACTGTAAGTACAGTGAAACATTTTGGATTTTATATAGATTATTAAAGTAAGAGATAATTATTGAGTTTGAAAGAATTGAACACTAGACTAAGACAATGGATAGAGTTACTTGAAGATTTTGATTAAGCAAATGATTACCTACCCAGTAAAGCTAGTGTTGTAATATGATTCATGAAACAAAAAAAAATTTATAGCTGTGTAACACAAATTTAGGTATTAAGGTTTTAAAGCCAAGTTCAATCAAGAGCATAGAATGTTGAATTGAAGTTTGGGCAAATCAAAGTGCTATTAGCTACTGAATTTAAGATCAGCTTCACTTGAAAAGATTAGAAAAGCCTAAGTTGAGGATTCAGAATTTGTGAATCTTATAGAGAAAATGGCAAATGAATCCGAATTTGAGTTTTATTGAAAATTGATACCTTGTGATTGAAGTAAAGAGTATGTGTAGCTTAAACTCTTAACACAAGAAGATTGAGTAAAGAGATTATTAGAGAAGCGTAATAACAACCTATGATATACATTTTTAGGAATACATCAAAAGGGCATTTGATGGCTAAGAAAGTAGAACCAAGTGATTAATGTATAAGTTGGTAACAGGCTTAACTATTGGAGATATGCTTAAAGCTTATATTTTAGAGTTCATAGGAACATGAGATCAATGTATAGTTCTAAGTGATTTTAAACATCACAATCATTATCACAGTGATATCATTAGAATTTCTGTATGAGGTGTTGTACAACAAAAAGAGTCATTCTCCCTTACATTGAAATGAAGAGGGCCTAAAAATAGTTGAAGGCCATAATTGATTTGAGATGCTGTTGATTAGTGAAATTGATCTGTGTCAGAAACTAAGTGATCTAAGTAAGATAAATGAAAATTGGTGGATCAACATCGAGGGTATGGAACATAATGTGATAGACATCAGAGTCGAGTGTGTTAACACTAAAGAGATGTGAAGTATTAAGTGAAAGATGGAATGTCTTTGAGAGTGTCACCTTGCCAAGGTGTGCATAGATTGAGAAAGAGTGTGCTTAAATTAGGAAAGAGGATAAACTATGCTCGAATTGTATTGGTCCACATGAAGTTATTGAAAGCATAGGACCAATAACTTATGAGTTGTATTATCAATAAAAGATGTTACAGATTCACACAGTATTGCATGGTTATGTTAAGGAAATATTGTTACGATCCAAAGTATGTGTTATCGGTATTCGAAGTGAAATTATGAGTAATTTGAGATATAATGAGGAAACAGTTAAGATAGTGTGATATCGAAAGAAATGAGTAGAGAATTGATTGATTTCATTGACTATAATCAATTGGAAGAAATTATTCGAGTGGAAAAGTTAAATGGGAATTGGAGGAGTATTTGAGGAAATAATTGCCCTGCCTTCCTGATCAATTAGATAAGAATTTCGAGGACAAAATTTATTAAAGAGGAGAGAAATGTAACATCCCGTTCCCATACAAAAGGTTGGAACCATAAATTTTGGTACATGTGAGATGAAAGAGAGATTAAGGAAATTGCATTTCATGCTCATGCATAATATTAGCATACACACACACATGAATATTGATTTTTACACATTAAAATGACTGTACATGCATTCATTGACATTTCGGGTATAATTGATTTGTAAATGTGATTATATTGTGAATT
>JAOQMS010043259.1:0-12118 GCA_027563885.1 Erythroxylum longipes
GTTAATCATTTTATAGAATTAAATAGATCTTGGTTTTTGGGAAATCAAAAGTCACGAAAAAGTTTTGTGATTATTCCGCTACAGTTTGGATCAGATCCCGACCCAATTTCCCAACAAATAGGTCATTGGGTACTTTCAATGGGAAAAACGACTTGTTGGCACAACTTTGGTGGGCTAAACAGCCTGTTGACATTATAGCTCAGTACCTTCAGTGGGAAAAACAACCTATTGGAACACATCTAGTGGGCAAAACAGCTCGTTGGCATGGTCGCTAGGCAGCTTCAGAGTGAAAAATAGCCCTTTGGGACGATCGTTAGGCACCTTAGGAGGGAAGAATCACCCGTTGGGCACCTTCAATGGGCAAAAAGGCCCATTGGCACACCTTTGGTGGGAAAACCAGCCCCTTAGCATGGTTGCTAGGTACCTTCCCGGTTGAAAAAATAGCCCATTGGGCACCTTTATAAGACAAAATAACTCGTTGGCACGGGCGCTAGGCACCTTTGATGGGAAAAACAGCTCGTTGGGCACCCTCAATGGCCAAAACAACCTATTGGCAGGACCGCTAGGCACCTTCAGTGGGCAAAATACCTCGCTGCCACGTTTGCTAGGCACCTTAGGTAGGAAAAACAGTCCGTTGAGCACTTTTGATGAGAAAAATAGCTCGTTTACACACCTTTGGTGGGAGAAACAGCCCGTTGGCATGATCATTAGGCACCTTTAGTGTGAAAAATAGCTTGTTGGCACACATTCAGTAGGCAAAATAGCTCGTTGGCACGGTTGCTAGGCACCTTCAAAGGGAAAAACAGCCTGTTGGGCACCTTCAACTGTTAAAAAAGCCTGTTGGCACACCTTTGGTAGGAAAAATAGCCTGTTGGCATGGTCACTAGGCACCTTCAGTGGGAAAAACAATCTGTTGGGCACCTTCAATGGGCAAAACAACCTGTTGGGAACCTTCAGTCGACAAAATACCCCATTGTCACAATTACTAGGCACGTTAGGTGGGAAAAACAGTTTGTTGGGCACTTTTTGTGGGAAAAATAGCACGTTGGCACACCTTCGGTGAGAAAAAAAGCACGTTGGCACAATCGCTAGGCACCTTCAGTGGGCAAAACAACCTGTTGGAAGGTTGCTAGGAACTTTTGGTGGGAAAAGGAGCCTATTGGTAGGGTCGCAAGGCACCTTCAATGGGAAAACAGCTTATTGGGTACCTTCGGTAGGAAAAACAACACATTGGCACGGTGGCTAGGCACCTTCGATAGGAAAACAACTTATTGGGCATCCTTAATGGGAAAAATAGCTCGTTTGCACACCTTCGGTAGGCAAAACAGCTGTTGGCACACCTCGGTGGGAAAAACAGCCCGTTTACACAGACGTTAGGCACCTTTGTTGGGAGAAACAACACATTGACACAGTCGCTAGGTACCTTCGGTGGGAAAACTAGCTCGTCTGTAGGGTCGTTAGGCACCTTTAGTGGGAAAACAACCCATTGGCAGGGATGCTAGGCACCTTTGGTGGGCAAAATAGCCTATTGGCATTATTGATGCTATTGGCACGGTTGCTAGGCACTTTAGGTGGGAAAAACAGTTTGTTGGGCACTTTTTGTGGGAAAAACAACCTGTTGGCACACCTTCAGTGGGAAAAACAACACATTCGCACAGTCGCTAGGCATCTTTAATGGGAAAATAGCCCATTGGCACGATTGCTAGGCACCTTCAGTTGGCAAAACAACCCGTTGGAAGGTTTTTAGGCACCTTCGGTGGGAAAGACAACCCGTTGGAACACCTTCAGTAGGCAAAACAACCTATTGGCACACCTTTGAGGGGCAAAATAGCCCATCGACAGGGCGCTAGGTACCTCGAGTGGGAAAATAGCCCATTGGTAGGATCGCTAGGCACCTTCAGTGGGCAAAAGAGTCCGTTGGCACAGCTTCGATGGGCAAAACAGGCCATTGGCACGATCACTATGCACCTTTGGTAGGAGAAACAGCCCGTTGTTCATCTTTGGTGGGAAAATAGCTTGTTGGTAAACCTTTGGTGGGCAAAACAGTCTGTTGGCTCGATTGCTAGGTAACTTTGGTGGGAAAACAACTCGTTACTCACCTTCAATGTGGAAAACAGCCCGTTGGCAAACCTTTGATGGCAAAAACACCCGTTGGGCACCTTTAGTGCGCAAAACAGCCAATTGGCAGGGTCGCTCAGCACCTTCGTTGGGAAAAACACCCCTTTGGCACAGTCACTAGGCACCTTAGGCGGGGAAAACAGTCCGTTATGAACTTTTGGTGGGAAAAATAGCCTAGTCGCACACCTTCGGTGGGCAAAACCACCCGTTGGCACGATCACTAGGCACCTTTAGTGGGAAAACAGCCTATTGACACACATTAGATGTGCAGAACATCTCGTTGGCACAGTCACTAAGCACCTTAAGAGGGAAAAACAGCCCATTGGGCACCTTTAATAGGCCAAAAAGCCCATTGGCACACTTTCGGCGGGCAAAACAACCCATTGTCAAGGTTGCTAAGCACCATTGGTGAGAAAAATAGCCTGTTGGGCACCTTCAGTGGGCAAAACAACGGATTAGTAGGGTCACCAGGCACCTTCAGTGGGTAAAATACCCCTTTGGCACTGTTGCTAGGCACCTTAGGTGGGAAAAATAGTTCATTGGGCACTTTTGGTGTAAAAAACATCCCGATGGCACAACTTCGGTGGGAAAATAGTAGGTTCGCGAGGTGGCTAGGCACTTTTGGTGGGAAAAATAAACCATTGGTAGGGTCGCTAGGCACCTTCAGTGGGAAAACTACCTGCTGGGACAGTCGCTCGGCACCTTTAGTGAGTAAAATAGCTCATTGGCAGGGTTTGTAGGCACCTTTAGTGTCAAAACAACCCATTGGGTGCCTTAAGTGGGAAAAACAGCATGTTGGGAAGGTGGCTAGGCACCTTCAATAGGAAAACAGCCCATCGGGCATCTTCAGTGAGAAAAACAGCTCGTTCGCACATCTTCGGTAGGCAGAATAACCTGTTAGCGCACCTTTGGTGGGTAAAATAGCCCATTTGCATGGTCGCTAGGCACCTTCGGTGGGAAAAACAACACGTTGGCATGGTTGCTAGGTACCTTCAGTGGGAAAATAGCCTGTCGACAAGGTCGCTAGGCACCTTCAGTGGGAAAACAACCCATTGCCAGGGTCGCTAGGCACCTTCGGTGGGCAAAATAGCCCGTTGGGACCTTCGTTAGGTACTTTAGATGGGAAACATAGCACGTTGCCACAATCGTTAGGCACCTTCAGTGGGCAAAATAGGCCATTAGCGCACCTTTGGTGGGCAACACAGACTGTTGGGCACCTTCGGTGGGAAAACTATCTATTAGTGCACATTTGGTGGGGAAAACAATTAGTTGGCGCGGTCACTAAGCATGTTTAGTGGTAAAAATAGTTCGTTGGGCACCTTCAGTGAGAAAAATGATCCGTTGGCACACCTTCGGTTAGCTAAACAACACGTTGGCACACTTTTTGTGGGCAAAACAACCTATTGGCACGGTTGCTAGGCACCTTCAGTGGGAAAAATAGCCCGATGGTAGGGTCGCTAGGCACCTTCAGTGGGAAAATAGCTTATTGGTAGAGTTTCTAGGCACCTTCAGTGGGAAAAAGAGCTCGTTGGTACATTTGGTGGGATAATGCGTTGGCAACGACTTTAGGAACCTTAGGTGGGAAAATCAGTCCATTGGGCGTGTTCAATGGGCAAAACAGCCCACTAGCACAAATTTGGTAGGCAAAACAGCCCGTTGGCACACCTTTTCTGGGCAAAATAGCTTGTTGGCATAGTCGCTAGGCACATTCGATGGGAAAAACAGCACGTTGGCATAGTCGTTAGGCACCTTCAATAGGAAAAATAGCCCGTTGGCTGATCACTAGGCACCTTCAATGGGAAAGCAGCTTGTTGGAAGGGTTTCTAAGCACCTTCAGTGGGCAAAAGTGCCCGTTGGCATACCTTCAGTGGGTAAAATAGCGTGTTGGCATAGTCACTAGGCACCTTAAGAGGGAAAAATAGCCCGTTAGGCACCTTCAATAGCCAAGACACCTTTGGTGGGAAAAACAGCCCATTGGGCACCTTTAGTGGACAAAATAGCCTGCTTCCAGGGTCACTAGGCACCTTTGGTGGGCCAAATTGCCTGTTGGCAGGGTTGCTAGGCACCTTATATGGGAAAATAGTCCGTTGGGCACTTTTGGTGGGAAAAATAGCCCATTGGCAGACCTTCAGTGGATAAAATAGCACATTGGCACAGTCGCTATGCATATTTGAAGGGAAAAATAGCACATTGTGCACCTTCAGTCGGCAAAATAGCTCATTGACACACCATCAATTGGAAAAATAACCCGCTAGCACAACTTTGTTGGAAAAAATAGCACATTGGCATGGTCTTTAGGCTCTTTCAGTGGGAAAAATAGTCTGTTGGTAGGCTCGCTAGGTACATCAGTGGGAAAACAGCCTATTGGCACAGTTGCTAGGCACCTTCCGTAGCCAAAATAGCCTGTTGACAGGTTCGCTAAGCACCTTCGGTGGGAAAAACAATATGTGCACACACCTTTAGTAGGCCACATAGCCCATTGGCATGGTTGCTAGGCACCTTTAGTGGGAAAAACAGCCTATTGGGTAACTTAGGTGGGAAAACTACCCATTGGTATGGTTACGAAGCACCTTCGGTGGGAAAATAGCTCATTGCACACCTTCGGTAGGAAAAACATTCCTTTGGCACACTTTCTGTAGCAAAACAGTCAATTGGCAAGGTCTTTAGGCATCTTAGGTGAGAAAAACTATCCATTGGGCACCATCGGTGGTAAAAATGGCTCGTTTGCACACTTTCAATAGGCAAAATAACCTATTAGCACACATTCGTTGTGAGAAATAGCCTGTTGGCACACCTTTAGTGGGCAAAATAGACTGTTGGCATGATCACTAGGCACCTTTAAGGGGAAAAATAGCCCTTTGTCACACCTTTTGTGCCAAAACAACCTGTTGACACAGTTGCTAGGCACCTTCAGTTGGAAAACAGTTAGTTGGGCACCTTCCATAGGCAAAAAAGCCCGTTGGCACAGCTTCGGTGGGCAAAATAGCCTGTTGGCACATTCAGTGGGCAAAATAGGCCTTTGGCTTGGTTGCTAGGCACGTGAGGAGGGAAAACAGTCTTTTGATGGGAAAAACAACCCATTAGGCACCTTTAGTAGGAAAACAACCCATTAGCAAATCTTCGGTAGGCAAAACACCTTGGCTTGCCTTTGTTAGGCAAAACAGCCTGTTGGCATTATCGTCAGGAACCTTCGGTGGGAACCATAGCCCGTTGGCACACATTCGGTCAACAAAACAGCCCGTTGACAAAGTCAATGGGCACTTTAGGTGGGAAAAATTGTCTGTTGAGCATCATCGATTGTAAAAACGGCCAGTTCGCACACCTTTAGTAGGCAAAACATCCTATTGACACACATTCAATGGGCAAAGCAGCCCGTTGGCACACTTTCGATGGGCAAGATAGACTGTTGGCACATTCAATGGGAATAACAACTCGTTGGCATAGTCGCTAGGCACCTTCAGAGGGAAAAATAGCCTATTAGGCACCTTCAATGGGAAAAAAGCCTGTTGGCACACCTTTGATGTGCAAAATAGACCGTTGGCTCAGTCGCTACATAACTTTGGTGGGAAAAACAACCTGTTGCGCACCTTTACTAGGTAAAATAGCCCATTGGCACAGTCGCTAGGCACCTTTGGTGGGAAAAACAACCTATGGGGAACCTTCAGTTGGCAAAAGAGCTTATTGGCAGCGGTCTCTAGGCACCTTCAGTAGACAAAATACCCCATTGGCACGGTTGTTAGGTAGCTTAGCATCGAAAAACAATCTGTCAGGCACTTTTGGTAGGAAAAATAGCCCATTGGCATACCTTCGGTGGGAAAAACAGCATGTTGGCACGGTCACTAGGCACTTTCAGTGGGAAAAATAGCCCATTGGTAAGGTCACTAGGCACCTTATGTGGGAAAACAGCCCGTTGGCATGGTCGCCAGGCACCTTCAATGGGAAAATAGCCTATTGGCAGGGTTGCTAGGCACTTTTGGTGGGAAACATAGCCACTGGCACAGCTTCGATGGGAAAAGCAGCCAATTGGCACGATTTTAGTGCGAAAACTAATCCGTTGGCAGGGTCAGTAGGCACCTTCGGTAGGAAAATAGCCTATTGGCACACCTTTAGTAGGCAAAATAGCCTGTTGGCATGGTTGCTAGACACCTTTAGTGGGAAAAACAGCCCGTTAGGCACCTTAGATGGGAAAACTACCCGTTGGCACAATTACGAGGCACCTTCGGTGGGAAAACAACTTGTTGCTCGTCTTCGATGGGAAAAACATTTGGCACACCTTTGATAGGTAAAATAGCTCGTCGGCATGATCTCCATGCACCTTAGGTGGGAAAACCTGTCCGTTGGGCACCATCAGTGGTAGAAACCACTCGTTTGCACAACTTTAGTAGGCAAAATAGTCTTTTGGCACACATTCGGTGGGTGAAACAACACGTTAGCACACCTTTGGTGGGCAAAATAGACTGTTGGCATGATCACTAGGCACCTTCGGTGGCAGAAATAGCCCGTTGTCACACCTTTGGTGGGCAAAACAACCTATTGGCAAGGTCGCTAGGCACCTCCGGTGGGAAAACAGCCTGTTGGGCACCTTTAGTGGGGAAAAGAGCCCGCTGGTAAACCTTTGGTGGGAAAAATAGCCCGTTGGCACATTTGGTGGAAAAACAGCCCGTAGGCACACCTTTAGTGGGCAAAACAGGTTGTTGGTACACATTTAATGGGAAAAACAACTTGTGGGCATCATTGTTAGGCACCTTTGGAGGGAAAAAGAACCCATTGGGCACCTTCAATGGCCAAAAAAGTCATTTGGCATACCTTCAGTGGGCAAAACAACCCTTTGGTATGGTCGCTAGGCACCTTCAGTAGGAAAATAGCCTGTTTGCAAACATTTGGTAGGCAAAATAGCTCGTTGGCAAGGTCACTAAACACATTAGGTGGGAAAAACTATCCATTGGGCACTTTTGGTGGGAAAAATAGCCCATTCGCACACCTTTAGTGGGGAAAATAGCTCGTTGGCACGATCGCTAGGCACCTTCGGTGGAAAAGGTAGGTTGTTGGCATGATCGCTAGGCACCTTAGGTGGGAAAAATTAGGTTGTTGGTATAATCGCTAGGCACCTTCAGTGGGCAAAACGGCCGTTGGCACGATTGCTAGGCTCCTTCAGTGGGAAATAGCCTGTTGGCATACATTCAGTGGGCAAAACTACTTCTTTTCACAATCTCTAGGCTCCTTCATAGGAAAAAACAGCCCGTTGGGCTCCTTCAATGGGTAAAAAAGTCCATTAGCACACCTTCAGTAGGAAAAACAAGTCATTGATATGGTTGAAGCTTTGGTGGGAAAACTACCTATTGGCCACCTTTGGTGGGAAAACAACCTATTGGTTACCTTTGGTGGGAAAAACAGCAAGTTGGGTACTTTCAGTGGGAAAAACAAGCCGTTGGCTCACCTTCTGTGGGCAAAACATTCCATTCGGTACCTTTGGTTGGCAAATAGCCTATTGGTAGACTTTCGGTTGGAAAAATAGCCCGTCAATAGGGGTCGCTAAGCACCTTCATTGGGAAAACAACCTATTAGCAGGGTCACTAGGCACCTTCAGTGGGCAAAATACCCCCGTAGGCACACCTTCAGTGGGCAAAATAGCACATTGACACAATCACTAGGCATCTTCGGTGGGCAAAATAGCCCATTGTCACGATCGCTAGGCACATTCAGTGGGAACATAGCCTGTTGGGCACCTTTGGTGGGAAAACAGCCCGTCAACCCACTTTTTGTGAGAAAAATAGTTCGTTGCAAGGTTACTAGGCCCCTTTGGTGGGAAAAAGCCTATTAGGCACCTTTGGTGGGAAAAACAGCCTCGTTGGCACACCTTTGGTGCAAAAAATAGCCTATTGGGCTCTTTCAGTGGTAAAATAGCCCTTTGGCACACATTTGGTCGGGAAAACAACCCATTGGCACACCTTCAGTGGGTAAAAGAGCTCGTTGGCACTATCGCTAATCACATTTTGTGGGAAAACAGCTTGTTAGTATGTTCGTTACAAAATAGCCCATTGGTATGATCCTTAGGCTCTTTCAATGGGAAAAATAACCTGTTAGCACACATTAGGTGGGAAAAATAGCTTGTTTTCATGATTGCTAGGCTCCTTCGTAGGGAAAACAAGCTGTTGGCTCCTTCAATGGGAAAAAAGGACCACTGGCACACCTTCGGTAGATAAAACAGGTCGTTGACATGGTCACTAGGCACCTTTGGTTGGAAAAGTAGCCTATTGGCGACACTGTCGCTAGGCACCTTCGGTGGGAACAATAGCCCATTGGCACAGATTCAGTCGACAAAACAGCCCATTGACACAGCCAGTAAGCACCTTAGGTGCAAAAAATTGTCCGTTAGGCATCATCGATTGTAAAAACGGCTAGTTTACACACCTTTAGCAGGCAAAACATCCCGTTGGCACAGATTCGATGGGCAAAATAGCCCGTTGGCACCTTTAGTGGGCAAAACAGCCCGTTGGCACACCTTTAGTGAGCATAACAACCCGTTGACACACCTTTAGTGCATAAAATTGACCGTGGGCACATTCGGTGGGAATAACAATTCGTTGGCACGATTGCTAGGCACCTTCGGAGGGAAAAATAGCCTGTTAGGCACCTTTATTAGAAAAACAACCTATTGGTAGGGTCACTAAGCACCTTCAGTGGGCAAAATAACCCTATAGGCACACCTTCGATGGGCAAAATAGTACATTGGCATGATCACTAGGCACCTTCGTTGGGCAAAATAGCCCATTGGCACTATCGCTAGGCATATTCGGTAGGAAAATAGCAGTCTGGGCACCTTTGGTGGGAAAAAAACCCATCAGCATACCTTCGATGGGAAAAATAGCTTGTTGCAAGGTTGTTAGGCACCTTCAGTGGGAAAACAGCCCGTTGGGCACCTTTGGTGGGAAAAACAGTCCGTTGGCACAACTTTGGTGGACAAAACAGCCCGTTGAGCCCCTTCAGTGGGAAAAACAACCCATTGGCACACCTTCAGTGGGCAAAACATCTCGTTGGCACTATCGCTAGGCATATTTTATGGGAAAAACAACCTGTTGGTACAATGGCTAGGCACCTTCGGTAGGTAAAATGACCCATTGGCATGATCGCTAGGCTCCTTCAATGGGAAAAACAGCCTATTGGCATACATTCGATGTGCAAAAAAACTTGTTTTCACATTCGATAGATTCCTTTGTGGGGAAAAACAGCCCGTTGGGCTCCTTCAATGGGCAAAAAAGTCCAATGGCACACCTTCAGTGGGCAAAACAGGTCGTTGACATGGTTTCTAGGCACCTTTGGTGGGAAAAACAACATATTGGCCACCTTTGGTGGGAAAGCAGCCTATTAGTCACCTTTCGTGGGAAAAACAGCCCGTTGGCACACTTTTGGTGGATAAAACAACCTATTGGGCACTGTCAGTGGGAAAAACAACCCGTTAGTGCACCTTCAGTAGGCAAAACAGCTTGTTGGACACCTTCATTGGGAAAACAGCCCATTGGCAGGGTTGCCAGGTACCTTTAATGGGTAAAATAACCTATTGGTGCACCTTTGGTGTGCAAAATCGCATATTGGAACCATCGCTAGGAACTTTCGGTGGGCAAAATAGCCCATTGATAGGATCGCTATGCACCTTCGATGGGAGAAACAGCCAGTTAGGCACCTTCTGTAACATCCCGTTACCTATGTTAAGGCTAGAATAAATAATTATGAGAAATTTTTGTGAAATTCAGAAAATACACCTTATGCATAAGTTAATTGTGACATACACATTTATTTTACCCATTCATATGATTATACATGCATTCATTGGCATTTCCGGGTAAATTGGTTTATATATGGAAATGATGGATTTAATTAGAGTGTATTAAATGTGATTTGGCAATTTTTGTACATTTTGGATATTTTGAAATTTTTGGTGAAGGGCTAGATTTAGCTTGAGGTTTTGAAGGAGATGTTGAGCTTAACAAGTAAGTAGAAATCTGAGGCCATACTGAAATTCAGTTTGGTACCCGAAGCTGTCTGTAAACTACCCCAAAATCTCAAGGTAAATCTAGGATCTCTTTCCGAAACTATGGACACTGGTGTAACCTCACAATCTCATTCACATATCGCTGAGCTAACTGATCTAGTGAAAGATTTTCTCTCACTAGCAAGAAATGAGCCGATTTGGTCTATCTATCCACAATGACCCAAATGGCATCATATTGCCTCGGAGTCCTTGGCAAACATATAATGAAATACATCATAATTCATTCCCATTTCCACTCCGGAATAGGTAACGAATGTAATTTCCCAACTGGAGCCTGATGCTCAGCCTTAACCTGTTGGCAAGTTATATACACTTAGAAAAAAATTTTGCTACTTGCTTTTTCATGCCAGGCTACCAGCAATGTTGTTTCAGCGTGCTATACATCTTGGTAGTACAAGGGTACATAGCATAAGCTGCTAAATGTGCTTCCTCTAAAATCTCTTTCCTCAAATTATTAACGTTAGGCACACATAGTCTTTGCTTTAACCTCAAAATATCATCTCTCACTTCAAACTCAGAATCTGGATTCACTTTTAACTTCTCAATTAACTTCACTAAATCTGGATCTCTGCTCTGAGCCTCTTTGATTCTTTCGACCAAAATAGGTCTCAATTTCAAGGTAGCTATCAATATATCATTTTCTGCAAATTTAATTCAACATTCAATGCTCTCAACTGAACTAGGCTTGGTAACCTCGATAACTGTACTTGTTCCTCACCGCTGTATGATTTCCTACTCAATGCATTAGTTGCAACATTAAATTTGCTAGGATTATACTTAATGGTACAATCATAAAGTTGTTCTACAGTATCTTAAGTTTCTTATGACTCCAAGATCATCCAATTTGATTCAGTATTCAATGAGTTATGCACAAAATACCAGTACGTGTGAACTTTTAGCTAGTACATGATCATACCCTCTAATTGTACAACTCATATATTTCAGCTCAGATATCAAAAAATTACAAACCTTATACCAATTTAAAGCTAAGAGAATAAGATACAACTTTGGTCAAGACAACTCAGCCTAATTCGGCCTACATCAATATAGTTTCTTCAATAACCATAGGATAAGATTTTTATCCCTGGTAGTGCTACAGCCTAAGCTGAGACTTACTTTCAAGCTCAATTTCAAGACCCTTAATGACAGAATTCAAATTCACTTTCTTCTTACAACTTAGCTTAATTCAACTAGGCGCAAGGTGTCTCCAAGCTACCTTAACATGTGTCATTTGGCATGTAAGCCATTTATCACCTCCTTAGGCTCCCACATGTCTCTTAATTACTATTTCATTTAGCATTCACTTATACTGCCATTTGTCAACTAATTAAGCACCCTACATGTCACCACATATACAAGCCATTTGTCATATACATATGTTGCCACATGTCACACCATAATTGGTCCAAAATATCCCAATTTTTTTGAAAATTTCTAAAATTCACAAAAAATCAACTCATTCAGATATCTACAACTCAAGTTATAATTAGAAAACTGAAGCATGATCATGAAAATTTTCCAATTCATAACATTCCAGCATACTTCCACATCAACAACTTATACAATCTTTCATAATTCAATCATCATAATCAAATTCCTTAAAGATCATATTTCTACTTACTTGTTAAGCTCAACATCGCCTTCAAAAACTCAAGCTAAATCTAGCCCTCCAAGCTTGCAAGATTGTCACAAAGTAAAGGTAAAAATAGGAACAACAAAAATCTGGTGCTTTGATTATCTTGTAAAGGTTAAACATATGACATTGATCTGCTCATTTAGCAAGGTTTAACCCAAAATACAGAGTTGAATGTTAGCAGCCACTTTCGGTGGAGAAAGGAGAAGAAGATAGTGGATTTTTCCAGTAGCAACTTAACTTAATTCAACTAGGTGCAAGGTGTCTCCAAACTACCTTAACATGTGTCATTTGGCATGTAAGCCATTTATCACCTC
>JAOQMS010043260.1:0-12115 GCA_027563885.1 Erythroxylum longipes
CCTCATAATTCATTCTAAGGCAAAAATTCAAATTCCATGCTTATTCCATAAACTATCATGCTTAATTCAATGAAAAATTTTCAGCGGCCAAACTTACCCATGATTAAATAGGTCATAAGTAATATCAAAACATAATAATTTCTATACAAGATAAATTTGGAGACTTCAAGTCAAGTGATCACTTCTATAATCATCACAATGCGAATTCCATAGACATATAAGTAATGTTTGATAAGTGTAAATTGCATCATGTTTGAAGGCATAGTTTGATATATGTTTACCCATTAATTCAATCATTTAGTATATGTTTAGCTTAGAATTGTGTTAGTTTGTTAATTATTTATGTTTTAAGTGTTTTATGGGTTAGTACAAGTCTTTGACCTTAAATATTATGTTTTTGAGGTGCCTTGATGCGTTTGCTAGTGTTTCAGGGTCAACATCAAGAACGAAGGAGTTTTAGAGGTATTCGGGCTAGGCATATCAGCCCACGATTGTGGCATATCAGCCCACGATCGTGGCAGAAGCTCTAGATTTGTCCCATGATCGTGGCCTACTTTCTATAATCGTGACAGAAGCCTAGGGAATGGCCCGCGATTGTCACTTGCATGCCACGATTGTGACAAAAGGCCCAGATGTGAGCCACGATCATGGCTTGCAGGGCCACGGTCATGGCCTAAATCAGGTAGACGTGTAGACACTCATGAACCTTAAGTTTCAAGAAAGTTTTTGGACCTTTCGGACCCCGAAAAAACCTTAGGGTTACAAAAAACACAAGAGGATATAAAAAGAACAAAAAGTGGCAGAGAAAGGAGCTTTTTGCATCAGCCAGCTTGAGAAACCCTAAAGAGAGATGTCATCAAGAGATAGAGGAAGAGAAGAAGGAAGAGAGAAGAGGAGAAGAAGTTAACTTGAAGTACTTCCTAGATTAGGAGGTTTCCTGAAGTTGCTGTCTTCCATCATTTATTTTAGATTGTATTTCCTGTTCTTTTTAGTTTTATTATTGTATAGAATTGGATTAAATAGTTGATGATAGGATCTAAAATGTCGAGGATGCTTTAAACTCACCTTCAAAATTTTATTCTTGAACTAATGAGAATCTGATTGTTTATGTGTTTATTGGATATTATTGTGGTTTGATTATGCTATTGCATAATTCGATAATAAATTGAGAGGGTGAATTGAATGAAAAATGATTAAATTGAACGAGAGTTAGGTGATTCAATAAAAACCATAATTGAATTATATCGATAATTTGTGCGGAGAGAGATCTTGTATAGGTTTCTGATAGTTTATTAGAGAACTTCAAAACTAATTAGCGTTTTTGATAGGTTGTGAATTAAGAGATTGCAACCTCCATAATCTAATTAGGGTTTATGATTTAAGGTTAATGGTTATAACTCGAGAGAGAGTAATCAACCCTAGGATAGTCTAGAACCAACAATCGAATAATTCATAATCAGTTAGGTTAGCCTTAAAGATAGGTGAAATTCCCTTTCTCTCAATTGGTAATTTCCTTTGTTTGATTCTTGAGTGTGTTGCAAACTGCTTAATAATTAGTATTTTCATGTTTAATTCTTAATTTGATTGATTGAATTAAATTAAATTCTTGTATTAGTTTTGTTGCATCTTGAATTTCTGTTATTTGTTTATGGCCTTAGATTTTAGTATTAGATTAGTTCCTTCCTTGTGGGATTGACACCTTTGGTACTATACTAACGAACTGTGCACTTGTGAATTATCGAGGGTTAATAATTAAAACTTACACATAACCAATCCCCAATCAAGGTTTTGGTGCTGTTACTGGAAAGGCAATTAGTTTAGTTCTTTAGTCTAAAGCATTTTAGTTAGTTTTTATTTCCGTTCTTTCTTTCTATTTCTAAATCTGTGCTCTTGTATGAATACAAGAGTTATGAGAAATTCGAGTCGTGCAACTGAAACCTTAGAGCTAGATATCACTCGGTTAGAATGATCAATTAGGAAAGCTCAACCTAAAGAAGAAGAAATCAGAAAAGCAACAATGGTCGAGAAATTTCAGCAAGATTTGGTTCACGGAGCGAACCAAGGATTTAACAAAGAACACTTATAGATTTCATGAGACCAGGGTTCAATGTGGCTAACCAAGGAGTACCCAGGCCACCTATATAAGTAGCCTCTGTTGATATTAAACCAGCCCTCCTAAATAATGTGCAATTTTATAGACTAACGAATGAGGATTCTAATGCACATATAGTAAATTTTCTTGAAATTTGTGATACCTTTTGGTACCATCAAATGTTAGAGGATGTGGTCATAATTAGGCTTTTCCCTTTTACCATAAGAGATAAAGTAAAGGCCTGGTACCACTCCCTCAACCCAGCCAATGTCACCACTTGGGATCAACTAGTTCGCGCCTTTTTAGATAAATATTTTTCCCTTACTAAGACCACAAATATTTTCAAAGAGATTACCAACTTCCAATAAAGTGATAGGGAATCGATCTATGAAGTGTGGGAACAATAAAAGGACTTGCAATGAAAATGCCCACACCATAACTTACCTAAGGAGTTCTTGTTGCAAATATTTTATAATGGATTACCCCACATACGAGAGGCACGATTGATGCAACTTTAGGAGGATCATTAATGAGAAAGACGGTAGATGAAGACGAAGAGTTGATAAAGGAGATGGTGAGTAATAGCTACCTATGGATGAACGAGTGGAGTACACAACCCACTACCTTCCAAAAATGAAAAAGAGTTGTAGCTGTTGATTAAATGAAGGAGATGCAGGAAAAATTGACAACTTAACTCGAAAGCTCAACAATATGAAGGCTTCGTCCTCAGCGTCGATAAAATCATGCAACTAAAGTGTGAAATCTATAGACAGATGGACCATAATACGGTGGAATACTTCTTGATGAAGGATAATGATCTAGAGCAAGTTAGTTATATGGGAGCTCAATATGGATGAGGAGGGGGAAACAATCCCTACTCCAACACATATAACTCCAGGTGGAAGAATCACCCTAGCTTCTTTTGGACAAAAAATGCTAGAGGACAATTTAGACCCTAAGGACAATTAGGTTTCCAAAATGATAAACAGAGCTCAATGGAATCCAAGTTGGATAGGATTTTAGGTAAAATTGGAGGCATGGAGGATGCACATAAGAGGCTTGACAGTAAGTTTGAGCAAGTCAATAAGAACCATACCTCTTTAATACACAATCTGGAGGTCCAAATAGGTCAACTACCAGAGGCAATTTTAACTCAGAATGCAGGAACCCTTCTAAGCAATACCGAATCTTACCCAAAGGAACAAATTATGGCCATTACTCAGACCCAGGAAAAGAAACTCGAACATATGAAAGAAGATGGAGACAATAGAGAAGGACAAGTAAATATGAAATTTCTTCCAAGTGAGCTCCTAATTAAGCCAATCGAGGAACCTTGACCTGAATTTCTATACCTTATTCTAGCTCAACAGAAGTCAAATTCAAGTAAAGCGACGAGGATTTCTAAGGAGGATGAATTAAACAATGTTAAGGACATAACAGAACAAATACAAACAAGGCTCACACTAAGGGAAATAATAAAAAAGAAGGTGATATGTGTTTAAATGTTGATCTATTTTATCTTCTACATTTAGTGATTAATGCCTTAAAAATGCTTAGGATAGTCACTTTAGCTCATATTTGATCTTAGGTTCATTTCGAAAGTAAAGGAGCTAAAGTGACCTGAAAGCATGTTCATTAAAGTCATCTTCTCAATTTCCATACTCTATTGATTCATGGAGCGTGAAGAAGAAGAAATTAAAAGCAAGAATAAGACAAGAAAATGAAAAGAACATGAAGAAAATGTTGTCAATATGGCTCACTGCTCTCCAGAAAATTTTATAGCCTTGCAACGTGAGTAAATATTACTACAAAGCAACCCATTCACGTGAATCATGCAAGCTGTCCATTATTTCTATATACCTTTCAAAAACTAGCTGCATTTGGGAGAGTAAAACAAAAATAGACATGAAGTGGGGCTGCACTAAGTGTGTACTGGTCATTAAGAGTGAAGAGGAGTGGAGAGAAAGCTAGCTATCCATTTTTGCTACATTTTAACTAACGTTTCAGATGTAAAGAAGGGGGTCTTTCTTTTGGGACAGCTGGAGAGTAGCATCATGCTACACCTGTCCAACATTATTCTTATTAGAAACCTAGCTTTTTCAAGAAGAAAAAAAAGAAGAGTGTGTTAACTGGATAGGTTGAAAGGGGGAGGACCGAAGCTCCCATCTTTGTTGGAGAGTGAAGAAAACTTGAGGGAGGCCTGCTTCATTTGAATTTTAACGTAGCTAGGTAAGGTTAAAGTAGAAAAGAAAGAAAGTGCATGAAATAGAAGGGAGGAACCGAGAGATGAGGGAGAATATGAGAGTTGCATGAAACAAAATAAAAGAGAAGAAAGAGCTTGCGGTAGAGAAGAGTGATACGTGAGCAGTGAAGTGGTCCATTGCATTAATTCATCACATCAGCTACAGTAGAGGGGAGAACACAGAGAAGTGAGCTGCGTGAAAAGAGAAGAAAGTAAGTTAGTGTGAATAGTAGCTTGGGCCAAACATCTTATTTGTCTCATCAGTGAATAATGGGAGAGAGTAGTGTGAAATAGAACAAAATAAGAGAGGCTTGCGGTAGGAACCAAGCAGATTCATCTTTAGCCGTCCTGTTATCATCCATTCTCTCATCATTTTTTTTAACATAAATGGAGGCTACAAAGGCTGATTGTTGGAGCTTGAAGATGGAGATGGAAAGCTAAATCATAAGCTAAATCACCTGACGCTAGTTTGGGGGTGGAATTGAGGCCAAGGAGCACTTAAGCGTATAGTGTTATGTATTGTTGTCTACTCTCTTTT
Organism: Erythroxylum longipes; assembly: GCA_027563885.1. Lineage (NCBI taxonomy): Eukaryota > Viridiplantae > Streptophyta > Magnoliopsida > Malpighiales > Erythroxylaceae > Erythroxylum > Erythroxylum longipes. Next base: position 4,873 of record JAOQMS010043260.1, read on the forward strand.
TAGATTGTTACATATTTTATATGAATTGATTCAGTATTTGGATAATGATGGTTTTAATGCTCTGTTGAATCATTTTTATGACTACCCATAGCTAGATCTTTAATGTGATATTTATTAGTCATGTGGAAGATGGTTTGTAGTAACTAACGATATTGAATCGTTAGAAATAATGTAACTTAAGTTAAACAGTCCGTGCTTGCATGATTAGTGCTTAAATTGATTTATTTTTCTTAATTGTAATGCTACTATTCGGATAAACTTAGAGAGCTTGTTCTAGGTTTCCCGATAGTTAGGTTTAATTAACGAGCACTTCTTAATTAAGTAAAACTTAAGGAAAAATTGAAATTAATAGAGCTTGTTATTAATTCATGATCAATAGTCTAAAAGGAGGAGTAAAGATGATAATTCAACAACAATTGTGAAATTGTGCTTAGGCTGAGATGAAACCAATGAATCAGTGTTCAATTTATTCATCAACTTTATCGTTTTGCTATAGTTTAATTTGATTTATTTTCATAGGTTCAATTTTATTTTGTTTTTAATTTGTTTCAAATTGAAAATCCCCCTATTTACTTAAACATATAATTTAGGAAAGTATTTGATATTAATCCTTGTGGGATCGACCTAGACTTATCGCTAATTATAGTTTAGTCTAGTTATTTTGGTAGCATTATGACCCACAACCAATTTTGGCGCCATTGTTGGGGATTATTATTCTTTGCTTTTATGAATTTATTTGTTTTATTTGGTTTTGTTATCTTTATTTTGATTTTAAATTTTGATTAATTTCTTTTCTTGTTTGGTTAGTTTCAGTGCATGACACAATCTTCTTACACTGGTGAATTAAAATTTGACCCAGAACTTGAAAGAACGTTACGCAGAGCGAGAAGACAAGTTGCAGAAAGTTATGAGGATCTGTCATCATCTGATAGGAAACTTGATTCATCACCAGGAATTCAAATAGTTTTAGAATTAATTTCTAAATCTTCTAATGATTCCATTTTTGAAATTGATTCTAATATGGCAGGTCAAAACAATGATGGCACTCTTCAGCAGTTAGTTGTTCCTGATTTTAACAATCAACCCTTGTGTATTGATTTTCCTGCTATTGATGTTGCTTTTGAGCTTAAATCTGTCTAATTCACCTTTTACCTACTTTTCGTGGTATGTAAGGTGAAGATCCTCACAAGCATCTCAAGGATTTCTACGTGATTTGTTCTAACATGAAGCTAATCGGAGTATAAAAAGACTAGATTAAGTTGAGAGCATTCCTATTCTTATTTGGGGACACTGCCAAGGATTGACTTTACTACTTGCCCTCTGGGTCGATTACCACTTGGAATGGGATCCAAAGACTTTTTCTGGAGAAATACTTTCATGTTTCTCGAGCTACAAACATTCAGAAGGAAATTTGTGCAATTCAACAGCACCATGGGAAGACATTATATGAGTACTGGGAGCGTTTCATGAGGTTGTGTGTTTATGATAGTTGTGCATTAGTCTATGTTTTTTCTTAGTGATTGGCATGTGTTTCTTGCATAATTTTGATTATTGTTGTAGTTTAGGATTCATTTTGTATGTTTTCATTCAGTTTGATTTCCATTGTTGTTCTTTTATGTTTGATGTTAATTTAAGGTAAGAATTGATTATTTTTATGTAGGAAGGAAGATTGAGCAACTTGGAGATTGAGTTAGAGATCAAAGAGGAGAAGAGAAGAGGAGACTCTCTGTTGCCAATTCCCACGATTGTGGGAATCATAATCTGAGATATTATACGGTGCTTTATTAAACTTAAGATTTCTGGACTATTAAAAGAGAATTAAGCCTCTATGGTTAAGGGAGACGAAAACCCTTATTAGAAAAAGCCTCCTTGAGTGAAGAATACAAGTTTTGAGCATTGAGGAAGGTGAAGATTCAAGGATTATCATCAAGATTAGGGAAAATAGCACGTCAACATAAAAAATTCTAGATTTTGACAAAGAAGAGAAGAAGCTTCCTTTATTCAATTTTTTGTGTTTTTCTTTCTTCTAATCTTTGGAAGATGGATTATTTTTGTGTTGATGATGTTAAGGAGACTATGATTTACTGATTTAGTTTTAAGGATTGCTTTTGAACTATTTTTGTTAAACTCCTATTTTATTGAATTGAATGAAAGTGTCTTTGATGATAGTTGATTTTATTTCTATCTTGTAATAAATCAAGAGAGTGAGTAAGATTATTTGTTTAGGATTGTACAACAAGAGTTGGCAACTTATAGATGTACAATCATCACGATAATTGATCAGTTAGAAGAGAGATCTCGGCTAATTCGACTGATCACCCATAGGATAGTTTAATAACTAGTTAAATTGATGGAGTGATTGGGTAGGTTGAGAGATTGTTCAATTGATTCCATTTGATTTGATCAGGAAAAATTAATTACACCTTGAGAGAGGGTAATTAATACATTAAAAAATCTTATGTGAGACACAATTCGATTAATAAAATAGGAGGGAGACAAAATAGGAAAAAGTAATCTCTAGTCTTTAGATTCTTGAAATCTAATTTTCTGCACTTAGGTATTGTTTATTGTTCGTTATTAGTCTTTCAATTTTAGTTTAATTTTTTAGATTATTTCTATCACATAAGTTCTTTCTTAAACAAAGTTTGTTCTAAATTAAGTGGCGTCTAGACATCAATCCTTGTGGGATCGATATTTGTTTTCTAACTACAAGTCACGACCTGTACACTTGTGGCTTTTGAGCATAAAACTAGGAGTTGTTTACCATTCAATAGCTAGCTGCCCGTATCATCAAATCAGTGAGAAGCTCTTAATCTAGTATTTCTATAAGGGGATTTTGCCACAAGAAAGAAGTATGATAGATGCAGCAAGCGGAGGTGCACTGGTAGATAAGACACTTATTGACGCTAGGAATCTGATTTCCAACATGGCCATTAACTCTCAACAATTGAGTATTCGAGAGGAACCCAGACCATTGAAGGTTAGTGAAGCTAGTACTACTACATTGAAGCAACAGATAGCTGGGTTAACATCTTTAGTAAGGCAAATGGCTGTAAATAATGCTTAACAAGTCAAATTATGTTGAATTTGTGTGTCCTACGTTACAAGAGATATCCATAGAACAAGTGAATGCTTTTGGGAGCTTCTCAAGCTAACCACAAAGGAATCCTGGCTACGCTTATGAGCAAAACTCAGGATGGAAGAATCATCCATTTAACACCTATGGGCAGTAAGGACAACAATAAGGGTCTTATCAACAACCCTATCAAAGACAAGCTCAACCATTGAGCTCTGGACCTTCATTGGAAGCAATGAAGAAAACTTTGGCTCATAATAGTATACAATTTCAACAAAAAAACGAATGCTAGCATTTAAAATCTAGAAAATCAATTGAGTCATATAGCTACTGCGTTGAGTCGATTAGAGAATCAAAATTCAGGTAAGCTTCTTCTTAAAACAATTGTAAACCCAAAAGAGAATGCAAGTGCTATCAACTTGAGTAGTGGTAAAGAAATAGAGGCACCACACAAGACTCCTGTTATTAGCAGTGATGAATAATCTAAAAAGGAACTTGAATTGCCTCAAAAAGAAGTTGAAAAGGGAACTAAGGTATATTCTCAATCTCCTGTGATTAAAAGTTTTACTAAAACTTTTCCTCCTTTTCCTAGTAGGTTTGCTAGATCAAAGAAAGAGGAGCAAGATAAGGAGATTTTGGAGATGTTTAAAAGGTGGAGGTAAACATACCTCTAATTGATGCCATTAAGCAAGTTCCTCGATACGCCAAATTTCTCAAAGAGTTATGCACTTCTAAGAGGAAATTACGGGGAGACAAGAAAGTAAGTATGGGGTAGAACTTGTCTGCGGTCATTCAGAGAAAGCTTCCCCCAAAGTGTAAGGATCCTATTATGTTTATGATACCTTGCAAAATTGGTGATATTAGATTTGAAAGGGCAATGCTAGAACTTGGAGCTTAATTAATGTTATGCCATATTCTATTTATACTTCATTGAATTTGGGATCATTGAAAGAAACTCGTGTTATAATTCAGTTGGATGATATATCTAATGCTTATCTGGAAGGGGTTGTAGAGGATGTTTTAGTGCAGGTCAATAAATTGTTTTTTCTAGCTAAATTTTATGTGTTGAACATAGACGGAGAACCTTCGTCTAAAACTACAACTATCCTTCTGGGTCGCCCACTTTTAAAGACATCAAAGACAAAGATCGGCGCAGATGTAAGGACATTAACTATGGAATTTCATGGTGAAATTTTTTTTAAAAATATTTTTGAGGCTATGAGGTACCCTAATGATGTCCATTCTATGTTATCTATTGATTTCATTGATTCTTTGTCTCAAGAAATTTTTGATATGAATGTTAAAGATAAGTTAGAAGTCATTCTTTGCATGAGTTTAACGGAAAACATTTTGCAAAATTCTAACTTGTTCATTATAGATAAAATAGAGCAAATTATGCTAACACTGCAATCATTACAAATAATACTAAAGAGGTATGTATTATAAAATATTGAATTGCCAATATTTAATACGAAATCTTTACCTTTGGTGGCGCAGGAACCTGTAACTGAATTGAAGCAATTACCAAAGCACTTAAAATATATGTTCTTGGGAGAAGGAGAAACACTTCTGGTAATCATAGCAAAGAACTTAACTAAGCTTCAAGAAGAATCATTCGAGTGCTTAAAGACCACATCACAGCTATAGGGTGGACTATAGCCAATATTAAAGGTATTAGCCCTTCAACATATATGCACCAAATCTTGTTGGAAGAAGGATCCAAACCATCAAGAGAGTCACAAAGAAGATTGAATCCTTCGATGATGGAAGTGGTAAAGACGGAGATCCTAAAGTTGCTTGAGGTTGTTATAATCTACTCAATTTTGGATAGCAAATGAGTGAGTCTGGTCCAAGTAGTACCGGAGAAAACTGGGATTACTGTAGTGAAGAATGAGAATAATATGTTTGTCCCCACAAGAATTCAGAATGGATGGTGAGTATGTATCGATTATAGGAAGTTAAATGCTGCTACACGCAAGGATCACTTTCCACTCTTATTCATTAATCAGATGCTTGAAAGACTTGCAAGACAATCTCACTACTATTTTCTGGATGGGTGTTCAGGATATAAATAGATTGTGATAGCCCTGGAGGATCAGGAGAAAACAATATTCACCTACCTGTTTGGTACATTTGTCTACAGTTTGGACTATACAATGCCCTAGCCAGCTTTTAAAGATTCATGGTAAGTATTTTTTTTCTTCTGAATATGTTGAACATATTGTTGAGGTCTTTATGGATGATTTTACTATCTATGGAGATTCATTTGATGCATGCTTGGATAATCTGAATTGTGTACTTAAATGATGCATCAAAACTAATCATATTCTCAATTATGAAAAATGTCATTTCATAGTTGAAAAAGGAATAGTGTTGGGACATGTAGTCTCATCTAAGGGAATTGAGGTTGATAAGGCTCAGATAGAAATTGTGCAAAATTTACTTTACCCCATAACTGTGCGGGAGATTCGTTCTTTTCTTGGCCATGCAGGTTTTTATCGTAGGTTTATCAAGGACTTTAGTAAGATATCAACAAAACTCTATCATCTGTTTCAAAAAGATGTACTTTTTGAGTTTGATGAGGGATAGAAGGAAGCATTGGACAAGTTGAAAGAACTTTTGACTGTATCACCGATTATTCAACCACATAACTAGAGTCAACCATTTGAGATTATGTGTGATGCGAGCAATTTTACTGTGGGTACTGTCCTTGGTCAAAGATATGGAAAGATGGCTCATGCAATTTACTATGCTTCCTGAACACTTAGTCCAGCACGATGCAACTATTCCACCACTGAAAGGAGCTTTTAGATGTTGTGTTTGCTTTGGATAAATTTAAACCTTATTTGTTTGGTTCTAAAGTGATTATGTATTCTGATCATGTAGTATTAAGCTACCTTTTGTCGAAGAAAGAAGTGAAGCCAACACTGATTAGATGGATTCTCCTACTTTAAGAGTTTGATTTGGAGATCAAAGATAATAAAGGTGTAGAGAATTCAGTCACAGATCACTTGAGTTAAGTTGTGAAGGAAGAGCATCCAATACCATTGTAAGAACTATTTTCGGATGAGTAATTACTAATGCTTCAAGGTAAGACTCCATGGTATGTTGATATTATGAACTATCTAGTAAACCATGAGATACCTACTAATTTGAGTAAGGCTAAACAAAATAGGATAAAAAGTGAGTCGGAATATTATATTTGGGAAGATCCTCAATTGTGGAAATGTTGTTCTGGTCAAGTGATTAGGAGATGTGTACCTGAATATAAGTGTGAATCAATTATGAAGTTTTTCCATTCATATACTTGTGGTGGTCATTTTGGGCCTAATAGAACTGCTAGGAAAATTCTTGAATGTGGTTTCTATTGGCCAAATATTTTTAGAGACTCATATATGTTCTATAAAGCATGTGAATAGGGATAGAAACAGGGTAATCTATCCTATAAAGATCAAATGCCTTTATCTCCAATAATTGCATGTGAAAATTTTGATATATAGGGCATCGATTTTATGGGACCATTTCCCTCTTATTTTGGTTTTGTTTATATTTTATTGGCTATGGATTATGTTTCTAAAAGGGTGGAAGCCAAAGCCATAAAGACTGATGCTTCTAAAGTTGTTGTAGAATTTGTCAAGTCTAACATTTTTGTGAGCATTGACTAGTGACAGGGGTACTCATTTTTGCAACCGATTGGTGAGAAGTCTTTTAAAGAAGTTCCATGTCATGCATAAGGTGTCTATAGCCTATCATCTATAGACGAACGGGAAAGTAGAGGTTTCAAATAGAGAAATCAAGTCCATCATTGAGAAAATGGTAAGTCTGAATCGTAAAGATTGGAGTCAGTGACTTGATGATGCTCTTTGGGCATATAGAACTACATACAAGACACCGATTGGAATGTCTCCATATAGACCGATCTAAGAAAAGTCGTGTCATCTTCCAGTGGAAATTGAGCATAAAGCCTTTTGGGCTATTAAGCAATGCAATATGAAGATGGATGCGGTGGGTGATAAGAGGAAGCCGCAACTATAAGAATTGGAAGAGCTTAGGCTTGAGTCTTATTCACTACAAGAAAATAGTGAATTAGGAAATATTCCGTCGGTATACAAAATTACTGACGGAATAAACCGACGGTCAAAAACGTCGGAGATTCGGCCGTAGCTA
>JAOQMS010043261.1:0-12114 GCA_027563885.1 Erythroxylum longipes
GATTCCTCTAGAGAAAGTTATGGCAATCGGAAAACATCGTCTGTGTTACTGTTCACAGACTTCGTCTGTGTTATATTTGCGCTATCGTCTGGGTACTGTTCATGGATATCGTCTGTCCCATTTTTGACCCTCCAAAAGATATAATTGACCTTATAGGTCTTCATGAAAGTTATAGTTCTTGAGATTCTCTTTTGAACTAGCTAAAGAAACTTTGATTTGGATGCCTATAGCAAAAGTTATGCCAGTAACCCTAAAGCACGTATATGTAAAGTGGGGACTCGCCAACGCTATTATTTGAGATTCTTCAGGTTGAAATGAATAAATGGATAGTCGAAGAGTGATGCTGAATTAAGCAGGAGTGTTGTTGAAGGCAAGTATGAGTGATGAGTATGCAAAATAAGTATGCGATAGTGGTGATATCGGAGAAGAGAAGATAAAACGATAATGGTTAAGGTGTTCTCTTTAGGAGATAAGCATTACGTATTAGATTATGCCGCATGCAAGTTGGACTTCGGAAATGGGGTCTAACACTTTTGGTATCTGAGTAAGCACGAGTTAGACTCCGGAGACGGGGTCCAACACATCAAATATTTAAGACTCTTGTGGTCTGTAAATTCCTTAGTGGTGACTCCATATAAATAATGTCTACATATTTTCAATGCAAAGACTATAACTGCTCATTCCAAGTCATGTGTATGATAATTCATCTCATAGGGTTTTAATTGCTTGAAAGCATAGGCAATCACTTTATCTCTTTACATCAACACACACCTTAATCTTTTCCTCGAAGATATACGGTATATCCATCACTACTAAAAGGCAAAGTCAAATTTGGTGTAGTTGTAAGCTTCTTCTTCAATTCCTCAAAGCTTCGCTAATATTCTTCTGTCCACACAAACTTCTGACTCTTCCTAAAAAAACTCCTCACTTTTGTCACATTCTTGGTTGCTTCCTATTTACTTACAATTTCTATTTTCCTTGGATCAACATGTACTCGTTTTTCTGAAATCACATGTCCAACAAACACCACTTCCTTTATCCAAAACTCATACTTATCAAATTTGGCATACAACTCTTTCTTCCTTAATGTCTCCAAGGCAATCGTTAAATGCTTTTCATGCTCCTTATTGCTTTTGGAATAAACCAATATATCATCAATACAGACTATGATAAATTGGTCTAGGAAAGGTTTAAAAACTCTGTTCATTAAATCCATGAAGGGAGCAAGGGCATTAGTTAACCCAAAGGGCATAACTAAGAACTCAAAATGCCCATATCATGTTCTAAAAGTAATCTTTGACACTTCAGACACCTTTATGCGCAATTGATGGTAACCCGATCTCAAGTCTATCTTGGATAAAACTTTTGCTCCTTGTAGTTGATCAAATAGATCATCTATACGTAGGAGAGGATATCTATTTTTGATAGCTACATGATTGAGCTTCCTGTAATGCACACACATCCTCAAGGATCCATCTTTCTTTTTCATAAAAAGAACCAGAGCTCCCCAAGGCGAAGAGCTCGGCCTAATAAAACCTTTCTGTATCAGCTCTTCTAACTACTCTTTAAGCTCCTTTAATTTTACTGGAGCCATCCTATAGGGTGGAATTGATAGATGCCGCGTCTGGAAGAAGCTTTATAGTGAACTCGATCTCTCTAGGTGGTAGTAGTCCTGGTAGTTCTTATGGTAAAACATTTGGAAATTTCCTGACCACAAGAATATTTTCAAACTTTTCTTCATCCACCTTCGTTTCTAACACATATGCCAAGAATGCTTCATACCCTTTCTTCATCATTTTCTCTGTGGTCAGTGCTGAAATGAGTTCAGGTGGGTTTGCCTTCCTGTCTCCCACAAACATCACCTTTTCATCTTTATCCAACACAAACTCTACCGTCTTCTGTCTATAATTCAAATTGGCACTATATTTTTCTAAAGATTCTATGCCCAAAATCACATCCAATCCATTCATCTCTAATACATTAAATTCACCACTAAGTTCGCCTCACCAATACATATTTCACACTCTCGATAAACATGACTAATAATAACATACTGGCCAATCAGGGTGCTAACCATCAAAAGACCATCTAATGGACTCAAATTTCTATCATGCATAATCATACTTGACGAAATAAATGAGTAGGTAGACCCTGTATCAATTAAAATAATAATATCATCATTAAACAATTTAATCATACCAGTCACAACCTCTAAAGCTGCTTCTGCTTCCTCCCTTGTCATTGCAAATACCATAGCCGGTGCTTGCCCTCTCGGTCTTCCTGGAGAATTTACCTTATTGGCTCCACTAAAACTGCCCACTTCAGTTCCAGACTTAACTTCCACGGTCCCAGCCCTCTTTGAATCTTGCATCTGAGTTCCTGCCTGTCTAGCATACTATGGACACTCTCTGGCCATGTGCCCTTTCTTTCTACAATTAAAGCAAGCTCCAATCAGTCGATAACATTCCGCTTTATGGAATTTACCGCAATGATCACATTTTAGAAAAGATGGCTTAGTCCCCTCTCCTTTTCTGCTGCCTTATTTAGTCGAGGCTTGAAGAGAAATAGTTCTCATCAGTTTGGGTCCACTTAAGCCACTGCTCCTAACCTCAGAAGGTGTAGGGAAAGTCTTGGCACTCCTCCCCACTATAGACGCACTACCTCCCCTGCTAAGTTGTTCTCTTCCCTTCCTCTTTTTGTTTACTGCGCTCTTTATGTTTTCGATACTCTCCACCCTTAATATAACTTTTACCAGTTGTTGAAATTTGCAAAAATTTTGCACGACCACTTTTTCTATTATGGCCAAATGTAATCCTGCTTTAAATCTTCGACACTTAACTACTTTGCTCATCATCAGCTCAGCTTGATAATTGTGTGAATCTGCGTTCATACTCACTCACAGTCATCTCCCTCTGGGTGAGACTCAGAAACTCCCTCTTCTTTTGCTAGATATACACCTCAAATAGATATTTCTTCTTGTAAGTAGCTTGGAAATCTTTCCAGGTTAACACTGTAGGCTCTAACTGGCTCTATGGTACACTTTCCCACCAATGCAGGGCATCTCCCTGTAGCAAGCTCGCAGCATACACAATCTTTTCCTTATCTTCACAATCCATCTGTTCCAATATTCTCTTCATCTTCCTCAACCACGTCTCAGCTTTTTCAGGATAAGTTGTTCCATAAAAGTCCACTGCGCTATACTTCTTCAGCTTATCAAATTGTCTTCCTTTCTTAGATGGGGTTGGAGTAGACGTAGATGGCATCTGGCCCATCGCCTGTACAAAAGCCTGAGAAAAGGCTTGAAACATTTTAGGATCAAATGGATTAGGTACTTGTGTTTGAGGATAAGATGACTCAGGCATTTGAGGTTAAAAGGGCTCGCTATCCTACCTTGCAGTTGTCTCAACAATCTCTGGGGCTCTAGACTCTTCAGTACCCTCCTCTCTCGATGGAGAATCAGGTGCAACAGATTCTTGCAAAACTCCTCATGTTCTTCTACAAGGTGGCATTTTATTTCTTCAATAAAATTATTACAATTTAGCTTACTTTCATTTTAAATCTTATTTCCTACATGTATGCATGATATGTATGTCACTTAATGCAATCAATCAATTTAACAAAATAACAATTAATCACATATCATAATAATTCATAGTACAACATATTCTAAGGCTACGAATCCTTAGAAACCATGGGTTCTAATACCAAAGATGTTGGCCCTAGGTCTCGATTCCTATTTCGTGGCGTTAAGGTGCCAAAATTGAGATATTTTAAAATAAAATTAATTATATATAAAATTAATATCAAAATAAATGAATTTAATTTGTTGGTGGGAGTAAGAACAAATACACAAACAATTAAAATAAAATAGACTAAATAAAATGGACATGAAAATAAATTAAAAGAATTCATGAAAAGACTTTTTTAAAAAAATAAAAACAAAAAATAATAATAAAATAATATAAGGAGTAGTCGAAAATGGGGAGTAAAACAAAGAAATCAACTTATGAATTAATGAATAAAAAGGAGAAGAGGAAGAAGCAAAAGTCACGGGCGTGACTTTTAAATTCTCACGCCTATGAGAATAAGGTGTCGCGATCGTGCTTTCAATGAATAGTAACAGAATTTCATGGTTCGTAGTAGGGTATGAAGTTTGTCGCCATCGTGCTTAAGCACGATTTCAACTTTCCAGCCGCACACACCAACTTCAAAACATCATAACTTTCTACTCCAAAGTACAAAAATTTCAAACTTTATGTCATTATAAAGCTAAAAAAAAGATATACAATATTTATGAAGACAATTTTGTCAAATTCTACCAAAATCAATATAGTTTATTCATTGAAGTTTTAGAACACATTTTATCCCCTTTTTCCCTTTTCTTTCAATCATCTGTCAATATATATTCTTACACAATATCACAAGACCCGAATCCAACAATCATAGATTATACTTACATAACTCCTATTAGAGCAATTTCTTCAGAAAAATCTATCCAAAGGTCTTCCAACATCCAACAATTTTATTTCAAACATAATGCCATCTTAACAGAAGAGAAATCCTGAACATATACAAAGAGAATTTCTACAACTTTTACTATCAATTCTCAACAAAACAAAGCTTGTGGGCAACTTCATATTACATATCCAAATCCACATCAGTAGTATAATACAAAAATTACAATCTCGAATATTCATGCATGATATGCTTCTAAGTACCAAATGTTTCTAAACTAACTAGTTACAAGGGTTCAGTGATTTGCTTTGTCTGTACCTGAAGAGTGGAAAATTTGTGGGGTGAGCTAGGAAGCTCAGTAGCTAATATGCTTATAGCTAATGGTGTTGAGCTACACACAAAAAACTAAACATATTTATATATATTCATTTCCAGTTAATAGAACACGTAATTTAAATGCTATTATATAAATCATGTCATGTATTTTCTAACCATTAAACAAAGCATTCTATCATATTTCATACTCAGCAAATCACAATGAATGCACAAACAATATGGCTCGAGAGAATTCAATAGAACGAAATGGCAAAATTGAAGTTTACATCATGAACGAAATGAGTCCATTTTTCAGAGCTCATATGCCACAAGCAGATAGCCGGGAGAAGGCTTTAAGTTAACGTGCACGTGACAAACGAAATGGTATCTCTCTTGCCCACATAAGAAAATTTTTAACGTTTACATATTTCATATCATAATCATATTTCATGCTTCTTAAATTTTCTATTTCTCTTTAACGCAAAAATAGTAAAATTCTTACAAAGCAAAATGATATAAAATTCAAATAACATTTTTCCTATATTCACAATGAGTAAAAGTAAGCATTTAAGTACGCATACAAACAAATAATTTCAGCTCATCATAACAAAAACCATAAAAATATTACCCACCTATTTACTTGAAATTTCAAGATCAAATTTTCCTTTCCTCTTGTTCTTACCTTCAATAATCTTAGTTCCCTAAAAACAAACATATTTTCATTTAATCATCATACACAAATAAAGCTTCCATAAACTTAAATATCCATGAATGTGCTTAAACTTAATCTATTCTTAGTTTATCTAACTAGAAGAACTAAGATCTAGAAATGTTCATGAAAATATAAAAACATAAATCTCTTGTTCCTATTCTTTCTTTCTTCATCTTCAGCACATAAAAACTTACTTTCACTAGTTTGTTCTTTTACTAAAGCAAGAAGAAAAGATAGGAAATACTTAAAATATTTTCAGCTAAACCCTTTTCTTTCTTCTTCTTTCTCCTTGCTCTTTCCTTCTTCTTCTCTTTCTATGCTTCAGTTTTCTCCTTCTCTCCTCCTAGTTTCTTCTACAACTCTCTCTCTCTCTCTTTTTTCTTTCTTAACACTCACGACTGCCTTCTCTTCTTGTCTTATTAGTTTAAGACATTTTTTTTATCCTTCCAATCTTACCCTTCCTTATTCAATCTAATTCTTACTAACTCCTTATTTTAATTCTAACTCTTCCTTTTAATCTATGCTACCACACAATAATAATAATAATAGATCAAAATAAACTCTATAAATTTCTAATTCATGAATTCTACTTATATTCATGCTTGCCAATTTAATAAGATAAATTCTAAGAAAATTCAGGGTCCTACATTTCTCCCCCTTAAAGAATTTCGTCCTCGAAATTCTTACCTAAGTTTACAAATAAGTGTGGATACTTCTCCTTCATAGCTTCCAAAGACTCCCATATTGCTTCCTCTCTTGCATGGTTCTTCCATAAAACTTTAATCTGCTTCATAGTCTTATTTCTCAAGACTTTTTCCTTTGAATCTAGAATCGTCACTGGTTGTTCTTCATAAGTCAAATCCTCCCTTAATTGAACTTTTGAAGGTTGGACTATGTGTGAAGGATCATATCTATATCTCCTTAGCATTGATACATGAAAGACATTATGAAGCTCCTTTCCATGGTGAAGCTCGAAGGAACACTTTATCTCCCTGGTCAAATAATCTAGTTCCCATATATGTCTGTATAGCTCTTCATATTGTCTAAAACCGCCTTGAGTCTCTGTTTCACTAATTTAATCTTATCGACTGTAGCTTATACCAACTCAGGTCCTATAAGTTTTCTTTCACCTTCCTCGTTGTAACAAATAGGAGTTCTGCACCTCCTACCATACAAAGCTTCATAAGGTGCCATTTGAATTCCTAAGTTGTAGGAATTATTATAAGCAAACTCAATCAAAGGTAAATGTCCATCCCATGAGCCTTTGAAGTCCATAACACAAACTTGTAACATTGCCACCAATGTCCTTATCGTCCTATTTAATTGACCATCTGTTTATGGATGAAAGGTTGTGATAAAATGCAACTTGGTTCCCAAAGCCTCTTGGAAACTTTTCCAAAATCTGGAGGTGAATCTGGGGTCCCTATCGGAGACTATGGAACTTGTAATCCTATGAAGTTTGATTATTTCATCTATGTATTTCTTAGCCAAGGCATTTAGAGAATTTGTCTGCCTAATAGGCAAGAAATGTGCTAACTTGGTTAGCCTATCGACAATCACCCATACTGCGTCATGCCTCCTGCTGGTCCTTGGTAATCCCATTTAGAAATCCATTGTAATCTTTTCCCATTTCCATTCAGGAATAGACAAGGGCTTAAGCTTACCAGCGGGTGCTTGATGTTCCTTTTTAACTTGTTGACATACCAAGCATTTTCCAACATACTCTATAATATTCTTCTTCATTCCTCTCCACCAGAAGTGTTCTTTTAAATCCCTATACATTCTGGTACTTCCCGGATGAATTGCGTATGGAGCATTGTGCGCCTCATCAAGAATTTCATCCTTCAACTCTTACATATCTGGAATACAAAATCTGTTACCTACCACCAATTATCCATCTTTTCTCACTTCTATTTCCAAAGGCTTACCATTTTTAATTTCTTCTCTGAGCTTGCTCAAGTATTGATCTTGTTCCTACAATTCCTTAATTTTCTCATTCAATACTGGCCTTACTCTAAAAGTAGCCAATATACCACCAAATTTGACTTGCCTCAACATTACCTTCAATTTGGCTAATTCCTTTAACAAAGGAAGATATATCATCTTCACATGCACCATAGTAGATTTCCTATTCAGTGCATCTGCTACTACATTGGCTTTCCTTAAGTGGTAGTCTGTCATCAAGTTATAGTCCTTCAATAATTCTAACCATCTCATTTGCCTCAAATTCAACTCTTTTTGACTCATCAAATATTTAAGACTCTTATGGTCTATAAATACCTTAGTGGTGACTCCATATAAATAATGTCTCCATATTTTCAATGGAAAGACTATAGTAGCTAATTCCAAGTCATGCGTAGGATAATTCATCTCATAGGGTTTTAATTGCATGGAAGCATAGGCAATCACTTTATCTCTTTGCATCAACACACACCCTAATCCTTTCCTTGAAGCATCGCTATATACCGTATATCCATCACTACCAAAAGGCAAAGTTAGAATTAGTGTAGATGTAAGCTTCTTCTTCAATTCTTCAAAGATTCGCTAACATTATTCTTTCCACACAAACTTCTGACTCTTCCTTGTCAATTTGGTGAGTGCAGCTGCTATCATAGAAAAGCTCTCCACAAACCGTCTATAATAACTAGTCAATCCCAAGAAACTCCTCACTTCTACCACATTCTTAGGTGCTTCCTATTTAATTACAGCTTCTATTTTCTTTGGATCCACATATACTCCTTTTCCCGAAATCACATGTCCAAGAAACGCCACTTCCTTTAGCCAAAATTCACATTTATCAAATTTGGCATACAACTCTTTCTTCCTCAATGTCTCTAAGGCAATCCTTAAATGCTTTTGCTCCTTATCACTTTTCGAATAAACCAATATATCATCAATAAAGACTACGATAAATTGTTCTAGAAAAGGCTTAAAGACTCTGTTCATTAAATCCATAAAGGCGCGGGGGCATTAGTTAAACCAAAGGGCATAACTAAGAACTCAAAATACCCATTTCGTGTTCTAAAAACAGTCTTTGACACATCAGACTCCTTTATACGCAATTGATGGTAACCCGATCTCAAGTCTATCTTGGAGAAGACTTTTGCTCCTTGCAGTTGATCAAACAAATCATCTATGCATGGGAGAGGATATCTATTCTTGATAGTAACATGATTGAGCTTCCTGTAATCCACACACACTCAAGGATCCATCTTTCCTTTTCACAAAAAGAACCAGAGCTCCTTAAGCCAAAAAGCTAGGCCTAACAAAACCTTTCTCTAACAGCTCTTCTAACTGCTCTTTAAGCTCCTTCAATTCTACCAGAGCCATCCTATAGGGTGGAATTGATATGGATGTCATGCCTGGAATAAGCTCCATGGTGAACTCGATCTCTTTAAATGGTGGTAGTCCTGGTAGTTCTTCTGGAAAAACATCTGGAAATTCCCTGACCACAGGAATATTTTATAATTTTTCTTCATCCACCTTCATGTATAACACATATGCCAAGAATGCTTCATACCCTTTCTTCATCATTTTCTCCTCTGTTAGTGCTGAAATGAGTTCAGGTGGGCTTGCCTTCCTATCTCCCATAAACATTACCTTTTCACCTTTATCCAGCACAAACTCTACTGTCTTCTGTCTACAATTCAAATTGGTACTATATTTTTCTAAAGTATCCATGCCCAAAATCACATCCAATCCTTCATCTCCAACGGCATTAAATCCACCCCTAATTTTGCCTCACTAATACATATTTCACACTCTTAATAAACATGACTAATAATAACATATTGGCTAATCGGGGTGCCAACCATCAAAGGGCTATCTAATGGACTCAAATTTCTATCATGCATAATCATACTTGACGAAATAAATGAGTGGGTAGACCTCGGATCAATTAAAACAATAATATCAACATTAAACAATTTAATTGTACCAGTCACAACCTCTAGAGCTGCTTCTGCTTCCTCCCTCGTCTTTGCAAATACCTTAGATGGTACTTGTCCTCTTAGTCTTCCTGGAGGATTTACCTTCTTGGCTCTATTAGAACTGCTCACTTCAGTTGCAGACTCAACTTCCAAGGTCTCAGCCTTCTTTGAATCTTTCATCTGAGCCTGTCTAGCATATTGTGGACACTCTCTTGCTATGTGCCCTTTCTCTCCACAATTAAAGCAAGCTCCAATCAGTCGATAACACTCCCCTTTATAAAATTTGGTGCAATGATCAATTTTGGAAAGGATGGCTTAGTCCCCTCCACTTTTCTACTGCCTTCTTCAGTCGAGGCTTGAAGAGAAATAGTTCTCATCGGTTTAGGTCTACTTGAACCACTGCTCCTAACCTTATATGGTGCCGGGAAAGTCTTAGCACTCATCCCTATCATAGGCGCACTACCTCCCCAGCTAAGTTGTTCTCTTCCCTTCCTCTTTCTGTTCACTGCGCTCTTTATGTTTTCTATATTCTCCACCCTTAATGCAACTTCTACCAATTGTTGAAAGTCGCAAAAATTTTGCACGACCACTTTTTTGTTTATGACCAAATGTAATCCTGCTTCAAATCTTCGGCATTTAGCTGCTTCGCTCATCGTCAGCTCAGTTGCATATTTGGATAATTGTGTGAATCTGCGTTCATACTCACTCACAGTCATCTCCCTCTGGGTGAGACTTAGAAACTCTCTCTACTTCTGCTAGATATATACCTCAGACAGATATTTCTTCTTGTAGGTAACTTGGAAATCTTTCCAGGTTCACACTGGCGGCTTTAATTGGCTCCCTGGTACACTTTCCCACCAATGCAGGGCATCTCCCTGTAGCAAGCTCGCAACATACACAATCTTTTCCTCATCTTCACAATCCATCTGTTCCAGTATTCTTTTCGTCTTCCTCAACTAAGTCTTAACTTCTTCAGGATCAGTTGTTCCATAAAAGTCCACTGCGCCATACTTCCTCAACTTATCAAATTGTCTTCCTTTCCTAGATGGGGCTAGAGTAGACATGGATGGCATCTGGCCCATTACCTGTAAAAAAGCCTGAGCAAAGGCTTGAAACATTCTAGGATCAAACGGATTAGGTACTTGTGTTTGAGGATGGGATGACTCGGGCATTTGAGGTTGAAAGGGCTCGCTATCCTGCCCTACAGTTGCCTCAGCAATCGCTGGGGCTCTAGACTTGTTAGTACCCTCCTCTCTCGGTGGAGAATCAGGTGCAGCAAATCCTTGCAAAACTCATCGCATTTTACTCCTTTAATAAAATTATTACCGTTTAGCTTACTTTCATTTAAATCTTATTTCCGACATGTATGCATGATGGGTATGTCACTTAATGCAATCAATCAATTTAACAAAAATAAAAATTAATCACATATCATAATAATTCATAGTACAACATATTTTAAGCCTAGGAATCCTTAGAAACTGTGGGCTCTGATACCAAAGATGTTGGCCCTGGGTCTCGGTTCCTATTTTGTGGCATTAAGGTGCCAAAATTGGGGTATTTTTAAAATAAAATAATTATATATAATTAATTTCAAAATAAAAAGAAAGTAATTTTTTGGGGGGAGTAAGAACAAATACACAAACAATTAAAATAAAATGGATATGTTAATAAATTAAAAGAATAATAAAAAAGGAGTAGTCGAAAATAGGGAGTAAAACAAAGAAATCAACTTATAAAATAATGAATAAAAAGGAGAAGAGGAAGAAGCAAAAGTCACAGGCGTGACTTTTAAATTCTCATACCTGTGAAAATAAGGTGTCACGATAGTGCTGAAGCATGATCGCAACTTTTAATGGATAGTAGCAGAATTTCATGGTTCATCACGATTGTTCTTAAGCACGATCGCGACTTTTAGTGAATAGTAGCATAATGTGAAGTTTGTAGCACGATCGTGACTTTCTAGTCACACACGCCAATTTCAAAACATCATAACTTTCTACTCTGAAGTCCAAAAATTTCAAACTTTAAGTCATTAGAAAGCTAAGAGAGAGATCTACAACTTATCAATACAGTTTATTCATTGAAATTTTATAACACATTTTATCCCCTTTTTTCCTTTTCTTTCAATCATCTGTCAATATATATTCTTACACAATATCATATGACCCGAATCTAATAATCATAGATTATACTTACAAATCTCCCATTAAAACAATTTCTTTAGAAAAATCTATCCAAAGGTCTTCCAACATCCAACAATTTTATTTCCAACACAATGCCACCTTAATATAAGAGAAATCCCAAACTTATACAAAGAGAATTTCTGCAACTTTTACTTTCAATTCTCAACAAAACAGAGCTTGTGCACAACTTCATATTACATATCCAAAGCCACATCAGTAGCAAAACACAAAAATTACAATCTCGAATGCTTATGCATGATATGCTTCTAAGTACAAAAAGTTTCCAAACTAACTAGTTACAAAAAACTGAAATGCTTGGACTTGCCAAAGCTTTTCAAGGGTTCAGTGATCTGCTTTGTCTGTACCTGCAGAGTGGAAAATTTTGTGGGGTGAGCCAGGAAGCTCAGTAGTTAATATGCTTATAGCCATCGGTGATGAGCCACACACACAACCAAACATATTTATATATATTCATTTCCAGTTAACAGAACACTTAATTTAAATGCTATCACATAAA
>JAOQMS010043262.1:0-12109 GCA_027563885.1 Erythroxylum longipes
AATTTACATACGGTTTAGGAACTTACCGTCGGTAAATTTAGCGTTGGAAAATTATAGCCCGTCGGTAACTTACAGACGGAAAAAGTGTGATGGTCCGTAACTTTTTCGATGAAATTACCGACTGTAATTTGTTTCGTCGGTAAACTTACCAACAAAAAATTTCTTTACCGTCAGTAAGATTAGCTGCAACCGAATCTACGACGTTTTTGTCTGTCGGTAAATTCTGTCGGTAATCTTTAATACTGACGGAATATTTATATTTTCTGTCCCTAACTCACTATTTTCTCGTAGTGGTGCTTATTTTGTGGAAGTGCCAGCTTTCCACCCTACCTTACCAACCCGATGGTGAGTTTTTGAACCACTTCTGTCCTGCTAAGGATTCCGATAACCTACCCTCAGGTTGTATGTTGGCAATTCAACTTAAAACTCTTCAACTGTGGAGGAATAGCCATTACTGCGACCCTCTCACATAAACTGGTAGATGCAACCTCAATGTGCACATTTGTCCAAAGTTGGGCGTCAATGACTACTGCATGCCCGAGAAGCAGCACGTAAACCTACATTTCTGGAGCCATCATCCTCGCCACCCAGGGCTTTACGTAACGCGCCTATGATAACAGGAATACCAGGAGAGTTCATTAAGAGAAGGTTTGTTTTCCATGTGTCAAAAATAGCTCAACTCAGGACAAAAACAACCGGAGCCTCATCACCCACTAGAAAGCAACATCTGAGTGATGCTGATTTGGTGTTGGCGTTATATATGAAATGTGCCATATTGGCTTCAAGGTCGTTGTCCAAGGCATCTTTGTTGAATAAACTTAAATAGACTTGAAATTCGCACCTACACAGCGGACAGTTTTTGAGGTAACTTTAAATGCGAAGTTGAAGGGGAAAACGTTATCTATTTTTAGAGTGTGACCTATGCATTTGGGGTGCTTTTGAGTCTACTTTTTGATGGTTCAAGTCTCAGGATGTTTGAAGTTTTCTAGAAAGAGTTATGATGGTTTCAGTAATCAAGGGTCAAAATTTATGGTGCTGTTTAGTATTCTGTTTTGAGTTGTTTAGTATTCTGTTTTGGTTTTAAATCTTGTACGAATTTTAAAAGTCAAAAGTAGCCTATAAATAGGTTTGTATTCTGTTGTAAGAAACGAGAGAGAAGTAAAACTGAGAAAGGTTAAAGAGAAAATCTAGAAGAGACAAAACATTATTCAGCCTTTTGTTTTTCAATTTGGTATCAGAGCCATATGGAGAATGTGATGGGTCAAATGTCGCTACCCCGATTGACGAAGGCGAACTATGAGAATTGGAGCATTCAAATGAAAGCTCTTCTCGGTTCTCAAGATGCTTGGGAAACAGTCGAGACTGGTTTTGTAGAACCAGAAACTACCATGGGATATACGGCGGCTCAACACAAGGCGTTGAAAGAAACGAGAATGAAGGATAAAACGGCATTGTATATGCTGTTCCGAGCTGTTGACGAGTCGGGCTTTGAGAAGATTGCAAGTGAAACAACTTCAAAAGAAGCGTGGGATATTTTGGCGAACGTGTACAAAGGAGCCGATCGAGTCAAGCAAGTCCGCCTCTAAACTCTTCGCGGCGAATTGGAAGGTATGAAGATGAAAGAGTCAGAAGGTGTATCCGACTACATCACACGTGTCCAGACCGTGGTGAACTAACTCAACCGAAACGGTGAAGCATTAACCAATGCGTGAATTGTGGAAAAGATCTTGAGATCGTTAACCGACAGTTTCAAGAATGTCGTATGTTCCATAGAAGAGTCAAAGGACCTAGCAACGCTCACGGTTGACGAGCTCGCCGGTTCTCTCGAGGCACACGAGCAACGTAAGAAGAAGAAGAAGGAGGAGACACTCGAGCAAGCACTTCAAACCAAGGCGTCAATCAAAGACGAAAAGGTACTCTATTCTCAAAACTTTCGAGGTAGAGGGCGTGGTAGTAGAGGTTGAGGAAATGGTCGTGGTGGTAGAGGCTATGGTCAAGAAGGGTATTATGAGCAGAATGAGCAATCAAGCCAACAAAATTGGCGTGGAAGAGGACGCGGTCGTGGGAGAGGTGGCTGGTCAAATTATTCCAACATCGAATGCTACAAATGTCACAAATATGGTCACTATGCGAAGGATTGCAACTTCGATAAGTGTTACAATTGTGGCAAGGTGGGGTATTTTTCCAAAGAATGTCGAGTCGAGAAAAAGGTGGAAGAGACAACCAATCTAGCAACGGAAGATGAGGAAGGTTTTCTCTTGATGGCTCACAACGAAGTCCACACCGACAACGACACGGTGTGGTACCTCGACTCAGGTGCAAGCAACCACATGTACGAGTACAAACATTTGTTCAAGGAGATGCAAAAAGTTGAAGATGGACACGTATCTTTTGGAGATGCGTCGAAGGTCAAGGTCAAAGGCCAAGGTACGGTTTGTTACTTACAAAAGGATGGATTGGTCGGGTCAATCCAAGATGTGTATTACGTACCAGACCTCAAGACCAACATTTTGAGTATGGGGCAACTCACAGAGAAAGGTTACTCGGTACTTATGAGAGATCGGGTACTGCATTTGAAGGATAAGAAAGGGCGTTTAGTCACTCAAGTCGAGATGGGGAGGAATCGCATGTACAAACTGAATTTGAGAAGCATACAAGAAAAATGTTTGCGAGTCGACGTAGAAGACAAGGCATCACTGTGCCATCTCCGCTTTGGTCACCTACATCATGGTGGTCTAAAAGAGTTAGCGAAGAAGAATATGGTGCACGGGCTACCCGACATAGACTACGAGGGAAAATTTTGTGAAGAATGTGTACTCGGCAAGCATGCAAGAATCTCGTTTCAAAAGAAGGCTGAATATCAGGCTAAGCAACCTCTCGAGTTGATTCATACCGACATATGTGGACTAATAACCCCCGAATCTTTCAGCGGTAAAAGGTATTTTATTTCTTTTATCGATGATTTCTCACGAAAAACTTGGGTTTATTTTCTGAAAGAAAAATCCGAGGCGTTCGAGGTGTTCAAAAAGTTCAAAGTGATGGTGGAGAAGGCAACTGGTAGACACATCAAAGTCGTACAATCTGACAGAGGTGGTGAGTATACTTCGGCGGCTTTCATGAAGTATTGCGAGGAGCAAGGCATAAGGCGATTTCTAACCGCACCGTACACTCCTCAACAAAATGGTGTGGCCGAGAGGAAGAACCGGACCATTCTCGACATGGTTCGGTCAATGCTGAAGAGCAAAAAGATGCCGAAGGAATTTTGGGCAGAAGCTGTGCAATGCGCCATCTATGTGCAAAATTGATGTCCACATGCGAAGTTGGATGACCAAACACCACAAAAGGCATGGAGTGGACAAAAGCCAACAGTCTCTCACTTCAAGATATTCGGTAGTGTGGCTTATGCACATGTGCCGGATCAGCAAAGAACGAAGCTCGAAGACAAAAGCAAAAGGTATATTTTTATTGGGTATGATGAGAAAACAAAAGGATACAAGCTACTCGACCCGATAAGCAAGAAGGTTGTGGTGAGTCGTGATGTACGAGTTGACGAAGCAAGCGAGTGGGATTGGAATAACTCAACGGAGATTACCATCGAAGTTGGAGAATCATCAACCGCTACACCAACAACTATACCGACAAACCCTGAAACTACCGATGATGAAGATGAACCGCGACAACCCAAAATGCGAAGTTTGCAAGATTTGTATGATTCGACAAGTGAGGTACACCTTGTATGTCTTTTGGCAGATGCTGAGAATATAAGCTTTGAAGAGGCGGTGCGAGACAAGAAGTGGAAAAATGCCATGGATGAGGAGATTAAAGCGATTGACTGCAACAACATATGGAAGTTAGTGGAATTGCCGAAAGGATGTCAGCCCATTGGTGTGAAAAGGGTGTTCAAGAAAAAGATAAACGCTCAAGGAGAAATAGAGCGGTACAAGGCGCGACTTGTTGCGAAGGAATACAAGCAAAAGGCGGGAATCGACTACGACGAGGTGTTTGCTCCTGTTGCGAGAATGGAGACAATCCGATTGCTCATTTCCCAAGCGGCTCAATTCAAATGGCCGATTTCAAATGGCTGTCAAGTCAGCATTCTTGAATGGTGTGCTCGAAGAAGAAATCTATATCGAACAACCACCTGGGTACATGAAAATCGGAGAAGAGAAGAAGGTGCTGAAATTGAAGAAGGCGCTTTACGGGTTGAAGCAAGCACCACGGGCAGGGAATACTCGTATCGACACTTATTTCAAAGAGAACGGGTTCAAACAATGTCTCTACGAGCATGCCCTTTACACAAAGAAGAGTGGAGGTAACATGTTATTTGTTGCTCTTTACGTTGATGACCTCATTTTTATGGGGAACAATGATGAGATGATAGAAGAGTTCAAGGACACAATGACACGAGAATTTGAGATGACATATTTGGGCTTGATGAAGTTTTTCCTTGGTTTGGAGGTTAGACAAGGAGAGACGGGTATTTTTGTATTACAGGAGACACATGCAAAGGAGATTTTGAAGAAGTACAAGATGGCAGATTGCAACCCGATATCGACACCAATGGAACCAGGTGCAAAACTCTCAAAGTTCAATGGAGGAGAACGAGTCGATGCGAGCAAATATCGGAGTTTGGTGGGAAGTCTTCGCTATCTCACATGCACAAGGCCGGGCCTTTCGTTAAGTGTTGGCATTGTAAGTCAGTTCATGGAGGAGCCGGTTTATTCACATTGGAAGGCATTGAAGCGAATTTTGCGATCTGTTAAAAGGACGAAGTCACTCGGGTTATTCTACTCGAAAATGGAAGAATTCAAGCTAATGGGCTACACAGACAGCGATTGATACGATGATATTGATGATCGGAAGAGTACATCAGGATAAGTGTTCTTTATGGGTGACACAGCATTTACTTGGCTTTCAAAGAAGCAACCAATCGTGACACTCTCGACATGTGAAGCTAAATATGTGGCAGCGTCTTGGTGCGTATGTCATGCGATATGGCTCAGAAATTTGTTGGGCAAGTTGGAGCAACAACAACTCGGTGCGACTGAAATACGAATTGACAATAAATCGGCAATTGAGTTGGCAAAGAATCCGGTGAATCATGAGATAAGCAAACACATTGATGTTCACTTTCATTTCATCCGAGATCAAGTGAAGAAAGGAAGTGTGGAATTAGTGCACGTGGCAAGTCGGGACCAAGTTGCTGATATTTTCACGAAACCGCTACCGACGTTACTTCTCGAAAATTGTAAGAAGTTGCTCGGCATAAAGGATGGTAGAAACATTAAGTTTATGGGGGAGTTTTGTTGAATAAACTTAAATAGACTTGAAATTCGCACCTACACAGTGGACAGTTTTTGAGGTAACTTTAAATGCGAAGTTGAAGGGGCAAACGTTATCTATTTTTGGAATGTGACCTATGAATTTGGGGTGCTTTTGAGTCTACTTTCTGATGGTTCAAGTCTCAGGACGTTTGAAGTTTTCTAGAAAGAGTTATGATGGTTTCAGTAATCAAGGGTCAAAATTTATGGTGCTGTTTAGTATTCTGTTTTGAGTTGTTTAGTTTTCTGTTTTGGTTTTAAATCTTGTACGAATTTTAAGAGTCAAAAGTAGCCTATAAATAGGTTTGTATTCTATTGTAAGAGAAGAGAGAGAAGTAAAAACCGAGAAAGGTTAAAAAGAATTTCTAGAAGAAACAAAACATTATTCAGCCTTTTGTTTTTTCAATTGCATCAGCTAGCGGACAAGAAAATGCTAATCACACAACTCAGACAATCTATGTGTAGATGGTATACCTTCCCACTCTGTGCACTAATTGATCCCATAATTTGGTTGTTTTCATCTTAGGTTCCCAGAATCTATATATCCATTTTAACTACAGTACTGTAAAACTACTGCCGCTCAAAAGTTCCTTAAGAAACAGACAATTTGATTGCACAATCCACAATGACCCATTGATTTATAACAGGCAAGAGGCCCTAGAATGGAAGTTACCTGTTCATCTAATGTGATTGGCGTATTATAGGTAAGGAAAACCTTTGCTGTCAGGCCAGGCATGAGCTCCTTTAGGTGAGTATTAAGTTTAGTTGTATCTAGCTTGTCAAAAAGATCATCAGTTTGCTGTTTTCCTGGGAAAAGAACCAACACAGGCAACACATGTTCATGAGCCCTACATTTAATCAAATATTCCAAAATCAACATTGATCACCATTTAATTGCTAGTTTGAAACTGTCCAATATCCTTAGACACGGGAACCTCAACGTCAACTGTGCTTTCATATCAAATTGAATCTTTACCAAGGAAGCCAAACTGAGTAAGAAAGCAGAAGCAAAAGCATATCGTGAGTGATAATAGGTTACACAGATGGAGTTTTGCAACAGCAACTGATTTTATACTACATATCAATTATCAAGTGTCCATTTTAAGCAACCCTAAAATCTTCAATGAAGCAGTTTAATATTGAACCTCAAAATATTCTCTTTGCCATTAGACTTCCATCAGTCAACCACTTAAGAGTAAGGCAAGGCTCAAAATATGCTAAACTTGATGACATATTTGCAACATACCTTCAACTTATTTGACCTTACGCACTCTACATTTGCTACTTTTAACGTACAAACGACACACAATAATCCATATGTTCCACAAAAGGTTGCTCATGCCATAGTGGCGTTTATTAAATGCACGTCCATGCTAGTTAGTACACAAGGTATAACTTCTAATTTTGCCAATAGTAGGTAGGCATAATGGGTAGACTACATAATCACAAAACTTGAATTTATGTCGTTCAGATCTCTTAAGCTCCGTTTGTAAGGTTTTTAATCAAACATGTTGGCTTATATGTGTATAATTGTACATAAAGGCTATCATATAAAGTTAAGCCCAATTAATTAAGGTGGTTTAATATAATTATCGTACTTTGAGCTTTATGTATCTATTTTATGTGTGGGCTTTATATGTGTAGAAATCGGGTTTATAATTTCTAGTTTTATAATGGGCCAAACTAGAAATTAGATTAGGGTTTTACCTTAATAAAAGTGGTTATGATTCTTAAATTAAACGTACACATAATTCTTTTCTGACATCTCATCATCAGAGAGAAAACAGATAATTAAAGGAAAAACTTTGGAAAAAAAGGCTACGTTCTAATTTAGAAGACAAAACCGCAAGACTCAAGTGCAGATTTCATAATGGATTTAGGTATACTTCCACTTTTATTTAATTCTTAATGATTTGCTATAAACGGATCCTAACTTTAAAGGAATTAAAGACCAACAAGTGGTATAAGAGATTTGTTCATAATTGGGTCATCAAAAATGGTTGTTTTATTTTGTCAGGATGGTGGGGAGGAGAGGTGTTTCATGGGTAGCGCGTGAGGAGAAGAAAGATGGCGGGGAGGGAGCGGGTTTTGTCAATGACGGCGAGGAATTTGACTACCAGTGGGACGATGACTGTGTGATGAATTTTTTGCAAGAAGACTGTTTGTTTGACATCTTGTAATAATTTTTTTTTAAGGAAAGGGCTTTTTTCACATTTTCTTCCTTGACAGGTGTTATGAAGAATGTAGTTGGTAAAAAACACATAGGGAGAAGCTGAAGATTCATCCTTAAACGCCGCCTCTTGAGATCCACGTTTCAGTGACACTCACAAATCGGTACTCGCTTTCTTTCACGAATCTATTTATGGATCGATTACTAGATCTGGGTTTTTCCTGTCTCCCTCTTTATCTCTCTTTGGTCGAAGTTCGTAAGTGAGAATCGGTTTTCTGCTTTATGGTTTTTGTTTAAAAATTCTTGTTTTCTTGTAAAGGTCGAGACTTTATCTTGTTAAACGTTCTATTGGGTTCTGCGTATGTCTCTTCTGTTCAATTTATTAAAAGTGATATCTCCCATGCTGGAACCTTTGCTAGTAGTGCTTTTGCTGCTTGTTTCGCAAAGGTATTGATTGAAAGTTGAAGCCTTTTTATCATTAAAGGGTATATAGGAATTTGATTAAGTTATCAGCCACCCCTTTCCCTCCACTACCCACATTTCTTACTTAATCTACTACTTTCGATTCCAATATTAAAGCAACAGAAGAATGTGTTTGATCTGGATATTAGGTTTTATTTTAACTTTACATGCTTTTGCTTTTTATTATTTAGTAACCAACTCTTCTGGATCTTCAGATCTATTTATTATCTTCTTGTTTTTACGTATTTTCTCCCATCAGTCTTTCTCAAGATCTCGACAATGAAAGTTCTGTTACTTAATGGCTGGTCCTAGTTCAGTCGTCTTTTCCACAGTATTTTGATTATTGTACTTACTCTCTGTAAGTCACGAATACCGTTGGTCGACTTATTGCTGGTTCTCGCAACAAGAATGAGTTTTTGCTCATAAATACTGATGAGAATGCAAGAGTAAGATGCACTTAAACCCTATTTTTGTATTTTCAGTATATTATGGGGAACCTTTTGCTTGTTTTGCATATTTGAGATCTGGGTTTTCTCTAGAAATAGTACTACTTGGTTATTAGTCCTTTGTTTTTGATGTAGTCTGGTGCTGTTTTAGACTTCCTTTCTTTTGATTTTAGTGATAAGTCTAGGGATTTTTGTGACTTGCCTTGTTGGTTTGTTTTGCCTATGTGCATTTTTAAGAGAGAACATAAATTAGGATTTGAGAACTCTTTTTTTAGTCCTGTCAGGTTGTTTTTTACACTTTTCTTCTCAAAATCTTGTCTTCTCTGGAGAATTATTTTCTTGGAACTATGTTATGCTGGAAGCAATTCAATGTAGATGTTTCTTACTTTTTGTTATACAACTCTTCTTTTGATTATGTTAGCAACTGAGTGCTCATCGGTTTATATCCAAGGTATTGCATTTTTAAATTTGAAACACTCTTATGTTTCCTCTATTTGGCTTTCTTGTTGTTTTCATCTTGCACCTTGGGCAGGTGGTAAAGTAGAGTTTTTCAAGTTATAGGAGTGTGATCGCCTCTGATTCTAGTCCTACTCTCAATATCAGGTTTTGTGTTTGTAAAAGAGTAACAAGTATATCTATCCCCTTCTAATTGTTTTATATTTGTTGCTACATACATTATGACTACTGCTGTTAACTCTTGAATGCATCTTTATTGTGATTGTTTGCAAGTTTTTTTTTTTGTATGTGAATTTCTTGACAATAAGTTCATCTTGTCGACAAGTTGGACATTTTTTTTTATAAACTGTTATTATGCTTCTACATTTTATTTTATTTTATTTTATTTATTTGTTTGTTTGAAGTTATTTTTTATTTTAATTATTTATTATCACTATTTTCTAAGTATTTTAAATGTATTTAGTTATTTTATTGACTTCTTTTATGTTTATTTGAATAAAATAAATGAATTATTTATTAATTTTAGTTTATTTTACTCTTTTTAACCTCCATCAATTATTTGTAGTTGTTTTTGTATTATTACTATACTACGTACTTTTTGTTTCTTTTTTTTCATTGTCACATTTGCATATGGGTCTATCGGAAACAGCCTCTCTACTGTGTACGGGTAAGGCTACGTACTATCGGACCTCCCCAGACCCCGCTTTGTTGTAGGATTTCAAACTGGGTGATGATGATGATGATGATATGATTGGAGTATCTTTCGTTTCTTTTCTTTGGATCTGGTTATTGGCATATACTATTATGTTTAGGTTGTCTTGAGGTTTCAGATATTTGTTTTAATGGTTTTCAAGAACGTATCTGTTATGGTTTCAAATCTAGTATTTTTAATGGTTTTAAATAACATTTCTGTTGTCTTTTAATTCATAAAGCTTTAGTTTGGCTTTCAAGAAGATTAACATTGTTTTTAATACATAAAGCTTTGGTTAGACTTTTAAGAACAACAGTAAAGCTTTAAAGTTTTGACCATTGGATAATAACCTAAAAACTACTTTATGTATAAAGTGGTTGGATGTCAACGGCAAAACAGAAACTTTTTTAAAGTTTTATACATGTTGCGTGCTTCTGGATTCAAGTAATGACCAAAAAAAACCCTAAAACTTTAGCATCTTAGAAAGTTTTAAATTCATACTTGGTAGTATGCATG
This sequence comes from Erythroxylum longipes, assembly GCA_027563885.1. NCBI lineage: Eukaryota > Viridiplantae > Streptophyta > Magnoliopsida > Malpighiales > Erythroxylaceae > Erythroxylum > Erythroxylum longipes. The sequence goes on from JAOQMS010043262.1 coordinate 10,063, forward strand.
TTACGGATTAATATTATGAGGGATAAGTTTTGGGGTTCAAAATTTATAATTTCTGGTTTGATTTGTAAAATTTTGACCCAATTCTCAATTTGAGCTGACAAGATTGTTAGTGTCATAGCATCAAGAAATTGGAGCTATGACGCTTTCATACAGCTTATGCAAAATATGATATTTTAATTTCAGATTTTGGTAATTTAAAGAAACGTATAGCATTTGAAATTAAATTAATCGAAGAAACATGTTGCCAAAGCAACCTCTCTTGCAAAAATTAATTTAACTTAGAATGTTAAAAAGTTTTGTGTGTATGTTATTAATGCGAATATTGATTGGCCTAAAGGAAAGTTAATATTTGGCCCGAATTGCATATACACTTGTGGTGGTAGATGTGTGGCAATTATTCAGTATAATATGTGAACATTAAATTGATCCAAAGAAAGGCTTATTGTTTGACATGCCTTATTGCCAGTGTTTGATCACTATACCAAGCTACCACTTACAAGTTAGTATTTCTATCCAAAGACTAAATATTAATGTTGTGCTAGGTATCTTGTAATGGGGCCCTACCATTATCTGTATATAATTCATTTGGCATATTATAATGTTGCTATGTGAGTAATTAGATTTTGTTTGTTTTGTTCTCTGTTCAGTTCTTGGCTTTGTTGCAAATATCTTTGCTAGTGTTAATTCAATTCTTATACTTAATGGCACCAATTTTAACTCATGGAAGGAAAACGTTTTCATTGTTCTCGGAGTCATGGACTTGGATCTTGCTTTACGAGTCGATCAACTAGATCCACTTACTGGTGAGAGTACCTCTGATCAAAAGAGGGAGATAGAAAAGTGAGAAAGGTCGAATTGTATGAGTTTAATGATCATGAAACATGCCATTCCAGAAGCTTTTCGGGGCACTATCCGATCATATTACTACAACTAAAGGTTTTCTTGAGGATCTTGAGAAAAGAGTTGCCAAAAATGAAAAGGCTGAAACAAGTACACTTTTGGCAAAGCTTATCTTAATGAGGTATGTAGGAAAAGGAAGCATAAGAGAGTACATTATGGAAATGTCTCACATTGCTTCAAAATTGAAAACACTTAAGTTGGAATTATCCGAAGACTTGTTAGTGCATTTAGTTTTGATATCTCTTCCGGCACAGTACAGTTAATTCAAGGTGAGTTATAATTGTCAAAAGGAGACATGGTCTCTTACTGAGCTTATCTCACATTGTGTCCAAAAAGAGGAAAGGTTGAAATATGATAAGACAGAAAGTGCTCACTTAGCCACAACATCTAAGGACAAAAGGAACAAAAGAAAGAAAACTAAGGAAGTTGCGGTTCCGGCAACACAAAAGAAACAGTAAAATGATGGAAATCCAAAAGGTTGTTTATTCTGTGACACTGAAGGTCATGTAAAGAAGCAGTGTGCCAATTATCACGCATGGCATGCAAAGAAAGGTATGCTCCTTATTTTGGTTTGCTCTAAGGTTAATTTGACTTCGATACCTAGAAACACATAGTGGTTAGATTCTGGTGCAACAACTCACATCAATGTATCTATGCAGGGTTGCCTGAGTTGCTGAAAACTAAGTGATGGTGAAAGATACATCTATGTAGGTGACGACAAGTAGGTAGAAGTCGAAGCAATAGGGACTTTTAGATTATTGTTAAGAACTAGATTTTATTGGATTTAGTTGAGACTTTCGTTGTACCGTCTTTTAGATAGAATTTGATTTCTATTTCTGATTTAAACAAATCTGGTTATTGTTGTTCATTTGGAAATGGAATATTTAGTCTCTTTCAAAATTCAAATTTGGTTGGTGCCGGTTCTTTATCAGGTTCTGATAATCTATATTTGCTTGACACTAATGCTTCATTTAATAAAGCCTTGCATGTAGGTACACAAAGTTTAAAGCGCAAATTAACTGGAGAGAATTTTACCTCGTTGTGGCACAAGAGATTAGGTCATATTGTCAAAAGGAGAATTGAGAGACTTGTGTCCAAAGGAATTCTCGATCCCTTTGATTTTACAGATTTTGCTACTTGTGTTAAT